>CAUYQS010020388.1:0-23634 GCA_963574585.1 Otolemur crassicaudatus | reverse complement strand
ATATTTGTACAGTATCTTTTTCATCATTCCTTTTTTTTTTTTTTTGAGACAGAGCCTCAAGCCGTCCCCCTGGGTAGAGTGCCGTGGCATTACAGCTCACAGCAACCTCCAACTCCTGGGCTCAAGCGGGTCTCCTGCCTCCGCCTCCCAAGTAGCTGGGACCACAGGCACCCGCCACAATGCCTGGCCATTTTTTGGTTGCAGCCGTCATTGTTGTTTGGGGGGTCTGGGCTGGGGACTCGAACCCGCCACCTTAGGTGTACGTGGCTGGCGCCTTAGCCGGTTGAGCTATAGGCGCCGAGCCTAAGTTTTCTTTCTCATTTCAGCTCTCCCCAAAAGAAAAATACCTGGTAACTGCATCATATTTTACTCTTTATTGAGTACTTTTTGCTTACACTACTGCATTTTAATCATCACAATTATTTTATAATGGAGGAAGTGGAGCAAAGGCGGGCAGCTAGTAGAAGACCACACAGGTGGAAAGTGGTAAAATTTGCTTTGTGAGTCTTAAGTGATAGCAAATCCCAGTCTTGTATATTTTACATTTTATTAGACATCTCTACTTGGATATTACATAGTCCCTTCCAGCTTGCTATGGCTAAAACTCAATTCATCACCTCTGCCCCCCACCTCCAAAACCTTTCTCTTTCTCTGTTCCCCATCTCAGAGGATAAAACCCTTTTCCGTTCTTGTGCTTAAGTCAGGCACCTGGGAATCAACCTTGACTTTTACTCCCATGATGTCTTTTGAATACCTTCTCTCCTCAGTAACTCTGCCCCCACTATCCTATCTCAGACTCTCATCTCTTTCATCTGAATTGATACAATGACCTCTTTGATAACTTCCCTACCTCTGTTCTTATGCTGCTTCATTCAAGCCAGAGGAACCTTATTAAAGCACAAATTAGATTAAGTCATTAAATCTCTTTAGTAAGTTCACACTACCTTTCGCCTAAAGTACAAATTCCTTAGCTTGGTGTCACATCCTTTCTCCTGTTTTCTACGTTCCCTATCATGAACCCTCAACTCAACTGACTGAAATTTTTAGTTTCCTGAAAGTAATACAAACAAATATTTATTGCATACCTATTATGTGGCAGATGGTGCCTAACGGTGTCATCTCTTGTAATTACTAGAAACTATCTTATGTGCTAGGTACTATCATCTTCACGAGAAAGATGAAGAAACTGAGACAAAGAAAGGCTAACTAACTTACCCAAGTTCAAGCAGTTACTAATACTAAGTGGTAGATTTGGGATTTGAGCCTAGGCAGTCTGGCTCCAGAGCTTGTATTTTTAACTACTATCCTACCTCTTTCATTCTTTCATATCTGCCAAGAATGTCCTTTCTCCAATCCCACTATTCACCAGATTAAGCCCTTCAAGGCTTACCTCAAGAGTCTTCTTTAGGAAATGCTCCTGACCTTTTTACCTTCTTTTACAACCTCTGATCCCCAACTCAGGCTGAATAAAGTATCACTCTTTTGGCTTGTCCTAGAACCTGTGCATGCCTTTAATTACAGCACTTGACACACAGCTTCCATGTCTGTTTCTGAACTTCTTGAGGGAAAGGAGCATTCCTTAGTCGCCTTTTATCTGAGCATGTCTGTAGTACAATGCCTGGAACACAGTAAATACTTATTGAGTAATTTCTCTTCTCCTGGAAAATCTACAAATAATCAAGGGTGAGCTGCTATTTGCCAAAACATACAAATCCATAGGTGACATCCTTCACCATTCTGGTGTTCTGAAAGCTACCACAAACTAAGCAGAGAGGACTTCTAAACAGGTAGAGATAGATTATTAGCTGTAATTTTTGATACTTTATTTGGATATATTTTCAAATTCATAGAAAAGTTGTTAGAATAAAAATCATACAGAGAACACTCATTATACCATTTACCCAGATTCACCTATTGCTAACATTTTTCCCATTTTCTTTTTTATTTGCTCACTCTATCATTGGCCTACCTGTCCATCCACACATATATAATAGCTGATTTTTCCTAAACTATTTGAGAGTGTGTTGCCTATCTCATGGCCCTTTCACTCATAAATAATCCACCATTCTCTTATATAACCTCAGTACAGTTATTGACATCATTAAATTTAACATTTACATGATATTTTAATATAATCTACTTTAAATAATATATTTCTATATTCCAATTATGGCAAATATTTTGTCCTTTACAGAATTTTGGTTTGTTTCTGTCAGCAAAGGATCCAATCTAGGATCAGGTATTGAATTTAGCTGTCATGTACTTTTACTCTCTTCTGACCCAGAGTATTTCTATAGTATTTTTTGTCTTTTATAAAAACATTTTTTTTTGAATACTGTGATCCTCTATGCCCTTTAAGGAATACTAATATAGTGTTCCTCATCCACACTTGCCTTGTTCTCCTTGTGGTTAGATTCAGGTTATGTGTTCCAGTCTTGAGTGCAATAAAAATAACATATGCCATTCACAGAGAATCATCATGGAGGTACATAATGTCTGTCTGCTTCTCATTGGTCATAATAGTTTTGTTCACCTAGTCAGTGTGTTGTCCAATCATTTTACTACTGTATACATGTTGTTTTGTTTCTTGCATCTGTGGGAAGATGCACTAAGAGTGTGCAAATAACTTGCTTTTCACCAAATGTCTCTAGATCTAGTGTCCATTGAGCCTTGTCTGAACCCACCTTTACCATGATGGTTATAAAATGATGATTTTTCCAACTCTAGTATTCCCTTCATATTTACCAGTTAGCCCTTAGTATTTTAATATAACCGTGAGCCTTCCCATTTCCTTTTTTATTTGTCTATCACCAATATTTCATCAACAGTTCATAATTCATTACTGCTCTTAATTATTTTCATGCTCAAATTGTTCCATATTTGGACAATTCAATTCTTTTAATTGAATTTAACCCCTTCAATCTGGTTCCTGTGCCCTGTGGCATGTTCCCACCATTTTATTGAGTGCTTCCTTACTTTCTAGCATAACAAAATGTTCCAGGATCATCTTGTACTTGTAAGTCCATACTTGGAGTGTGAAATCAGCCCTCTCTCCAAAATGTCCTGACTTCTTTTAGTGGGGAGTCAGAGACAAAAATCTGATGGAAACTAGGTTTGTTGAGCTGTATTTTAATAATGATAGAAATCACTGGGACATGGCCAGATAGATAAGAGCCATCCTGGCCTCAGGGGAAGGAGAGGAGTCCAGGGGTTATAGGACATTCTCAGGAGCATGCCCAGCTACTACAGTAAATGTTGTAGGTTGCTTACCTGACAGCCTTATATGCCTCCTCTATGCTAAGTGAAAAACCCTGAGTTGTTCTTTGCCCAGTCCTGGGAGGTAAATCATTATTGGTGGTGAACCAATCATGGTAATCTCTCTCCCATTTACCTAGTGGGGTCTACTGGTGAGTGAGTGACCAGTTCCAATTAATGAGACTTTGGGAAAGTTTACTGCAAGATTTATGAGAAAGATTATACTCTTTGATGAGAGTTGTAAACCTTAGGGAAAAAAAAAACAGCCCCTTTAGTCCTATGCCTCTTTTTTGCTGCTTATACTATTGTTGTTTGAGAATGTGATGTGCTGATACAGCAGTGATCATGTGGCCATTCACTCATTCAATAAGTACTTACTGAATGCATCCTATGTGGTAGGCAGTGTTCTAGGACTGGTTTTGGGGATACAAGAGCAAACAAAACAGACTAAAGCTCTCTGCCTTCATGAACTTATATTCCAGTGTGTGAGCAAAGCAACGAATGAAGCAAGTGAAATATGCCTGTTGTTGATAAGTGATATGGAGAAAAATTAAGCAGGGAAGGAATGCCAGAGGTGGAGCTATAATATTTAATAAGGTTGTCAGGGAAGCCTGATTAAAAAGGAGGTATTTGAAAGAAATATGGAATGCTTCATGAATTCAGCTACAGTCTTTATACAGGACCATGATGATCCTCTACATGTATTGTTTCAATTTTAGGGGATATATAATAAATTATTTTTAACTATAGTTACTCTATTGTGCTAGTGAATGCTAAACCTTATTTTTTCTAATTATATATTTGTACCCATTAAAAATAAAAATGAAAAATTTAAACATATAATTAAATGTACTTTTGTAGAAATGGGACATTATTACTACATACCTAGAACGATAGAGCATGAAGATGGAAGGAGCTCGTGTCTTTGATGACATCATTAAACTGCTCTGGACTTGACTTGATCCCATACTTCTTGTTATGTGAGATCATGAAATGTCTGTATTGTCCAAGTGAGAATTAGTTAGATACCTGTAGTCACAGCCCAAAGTCCTGTAACAGATATAGGAGTCATTAAGCAAGTTTGTTTGACTAACTCAGACAGTAAATATAGGGCCAGCTTTGCGAGTTTAGTGGTGCGAGATTTGGAAAATGGGAATGCTGGAGTTAGAAAAATCACCCTTTTGCAACCATCGTGGTAAAGACGGGTTCAGGCAAAGTTCAATGGACACTAAATCTAGAGGACATTTTAATGAGGAAAAGGTCATAAATTGGTTAAAGAGGCACAAGGCTAAAGAACAGATGTTGCCTGGGGTCTCGGTAATAGCATAGCCAATCTAGAAAGGTGAAGATGACTATGAGAACATAAAGAGAGGGAAGAATAAAGGCACCAGAAGAGGCAAAATTATTTGAGAGATGAGAAAGCATATGAGGCAGGAAAGCATAGCCTTTGGGATAAGAGACTTCAGTTAGAGCTATAGTTCTGATGATTATTGAGTGAGTACCTTCATCTCAAGAGATTAAGTTACCTGTTTGTGCAATGAGGGTGACAGTGAATACCTTAAAGCAGATGCTGGAGGGTTAAGTAGGGTAATTTACATTAAGGTTCCCTGGCATGTAGTAGGTTTCAAATACAGAGTAGGGCCAGGCTGATCATATCAGTATAGCACAGTGTGTAGATATGTGTGCTTTGGAGTCAAACTGCCTTAGTTCAAAACATTGCTCAGCCACTTACCAGGTGGGTGATGTGGACAAGTTAAATTATATCCAGGTTTAAATGTCTTCAACATCAAATAGTGACAATAGTGGTGTCTACTTCAATTGTTATATTAAATTAGACTCTACATGTAAAGTGCTTAAAATAGTGTCTGGCTGAGTAAGTGCTTTGTAAATGTTAGCTGTTATCATTAAACATGGTAGATAGTTGAAGGAGGCTCCCTGGATTCTGAAAAAACTAGTGTAATCTACGTACTCAGAACTACCAGAGGAACAAAAACAATAGTTAACAAAACCCAGCTTAAATATTTAAAGAAAACTTTTCATTTCCTTCATTGGAAACTCTTGTAATCTATTAACCAAGATTTGTTACAGAGCTTTAGTGTCTCATCACAGGTCATGATGTGGGGAATTAGAATCTAGCCCTTCGCTGACTTTTCTTCTTGACCTAAACTGCTCTACATTTTCTGTTCATGTATAGCATGGTAGAATTTTTCTAAATTTGGCTTCTTGCTATTGAAGTGTTTCATCCCAAGGCTCATATTCCCTCTCCCAGACAAAAGACGTGAGACCTTATCAGAGGGTAATATTCACAATATTGAACAACTTTTGGTGTCAGTAGGAGCTAGGTCCTGGAAGACCCCTATAGGTCAGTCATTTCTTTGTAGTCATTGAATCATGGAGAAAGGTAGATGGAGGAAGAGCCTGGAATAACCAGGACTGAGGGAGTACATGAGGCTTTTGGGGCAATGGCTATTTACAAACCAATAAGGAAGCACGTTAATATTTTTAACTCCAAATTTTTAACCACAGTATATAGTAGCTTCATATCACTTCCAGGTTTAGGAGAGCATTCTTAGGCAACCAATGTCCACTTTTAACACTGCCTCAGAGAATTCTTGGATTCCTTCAGATTTTCCTGCCAGCTATAGTTAGATAGACAGCCAATGTAATAGCACTGCAAAGAGATGGTTTAGACTAAGTTTTTAAAACCTTCTATCTTCACCCTTGGAAAAGTGTACTGATGATACCAGGAGCACTAATGTTTTGGGAAAATTACAAATTAAGTGATAACTTATCTTCTTGATCCTAAGTCATGTTGGTCTTTTGATGCTACATTTATACTTAAAGCCAGGTCAGTGCTTATTGGATAAGGTGATTACACAGTTTGCTGGTATGGTGGAGTTAAGCTAGAAGATTTCCAATTACAGTAGAACCTCCATAATTGACCACCTCCCTACATTGATCACTTCCTTAAATTGACCTAATTTTCATAGACTGGACATGTACCACATGTAGTCAATGTATAATAGGCTTGGTTTCCTATGTTGACCGCCTCCATATGTTGATCAGTTTGTTGTCCTCTGGGTGGTCAACTTACAGAGGTTCTACTTACTGTATATTCTTTAAGTATAGGGTATCTTGTGGTTTGGAAATGGCCAAGGGTTAAGGATAGTCCTCTGAGAGGCTCACATTTCTCCACCTTTACCTACCAAGTGCCAACAGTGCTCTGAGTCCTTTTACTCTCCTACTCTCAGGATTAAAGGTCATATTGAATAACACATCTATCACAATTATAAGAAATGTTACTTATTTCAATGTAAGCATTTCACATTGCATATAAAAGCAATACCCTGAACCCCATAAATGCATCAATGTACAAAGTTATGATTTAATAAAAAATAATTTAAAAAAACAAAAAAGAAAATAAAGATCATATTGAGGATGGTGGGCAGGGGAATGGGCCATAGTGTGGACTTGGGACCTTGACTGATCCTGGGGAAGCAGCCTATGTGTCTTGGGAGGCAGAGTTTTAGTCTACCATCCTAGGTGCCACCGGCTACCCTTGATCACCTAGGAAACAAGCAGGGCTGAAGCTGTGTAGCCAAGAGGCAGCCCTAGTGTGTCAGGTGCAGAAGGGGCCTATAGCCCACCTGTCCCACTTCTTCAGTCCTTCTCTCTCTAGGCCCTCACCAGGCTCAAGCTAGATAATCTTTCTAATTCCCTGTTCTCACACTCTCTACTTGCTGTAGGATACTCCTCCTTGGCCTTCAGTCACATGTTCCTTATTCACCCAGCTTCTGAGTGAACTGGGACTGACCTGGAAGCTCCCTGTCTCTGAAGGCACAGGATTCCACGTCAGGACATTCTTCCTACTGCTGAGTCAAGCCTGCTCCCCTGTAACTTTCTCTTACTTGCCCAGCTCTGCTCTCAGGACCACTATCCTGATAGGACTGCTCCTAATTCTCAGAAGTGTCCTTCACATATCTGAACACAGCTCTATGTGCCATTCTTATTCCCTAGCCAGGCTTCTATTTCCCAAACTAAATTCTCTCACCTCTTTCCATCACTCTTCATTGATGCCAAAGGAAGTAATGCTGACTCTAAGGAACATTGTAGCTATACATTGATAATAATTGTCTATTCAAACTTGGGTTTGATACAGACTTGTGAAACTTTGGGTAAGTCATTTTACCTCTCTACAAGTCAGTTTCCCCATGTACACAAATGTTTTTACTTCTGATAAGGGAATATATTTACATTCTATGCCAGAGCTTGTGAGACACAATTGCAGGGCTACACTTAATTAATAGTGATTTTTTTTTTGGTCTAGAAATCTCAAGTTGATATTAATAGGCAAAGCTGGGCACATACTAAAAGGGATGGATAGAGTATATATATCCAAAGGAATTGAAATCCCTATGTTGAAGAGATATCTGCTCCCCCATGTTCATTGCAGCACTATTTGCCATAGACAAGACATGGAAACGACTTAAGTGTCTGTCAAGAGACGAATGGATAAAGAAAATGTTATATACATACATACATACACACACACACACACACACACACACCCCAAATGGAATACTATTAGGCCTCTTAAAAAAAGGAAATTCAGTCATATGCAACAACATGGATGGATCCAAAGGATATTATGCTAAGTGAAAGAAGCCAGATACAGAAAGACAAACACACATGATCTTATTTACATGTGAAATCTAAAAACATCAAACTCATAGAAGCAGAGACTATAATGGTAGTAACCAGAGGCCAGGGACTGGGAGGAGGAGTGGACAGGATAAGGGAAGATGTTTATCAAAGGGCACAATGTTTATTTGGACAGGAAGAATAAGTTCTAGTAAGCTATTCCCTCCCCTCCCCCACTTTTCACTCTCTCACCCAGGTTGGGTACAGTGAGTGCAATTATAGCTCACTGTAGCCTCAACTCCTAAGCTTGAACAATCCTCCTGCCTCAGCCTCCCCAAGTATCTAGGACTACAAGTGCATGCTGTCTCCTGAGTTTGATTTAGTGCTGAAGAAAAGGGTCAAGATTGTGATTTTAATACCGTATCTCCCAGCGAGTGTTCCTTTAGTCATGATGCTAAGTGAAGAAATGGACAGCAAAATACAAGTCTATTTTTCCATGCTGATTTATGAAAGCTATTAAGGGTAGAGATAATCTCCCATGCTTTTTTGAGGAATGAGACATACAGCATTTCTTCATGAAAGTGATAAAACCAGAAAAGTCTGCATGATTTCAATTGAACTGTATAAGAAGGATATCTTAGCAATACATTCTTTATTTTGAACAGCCTAAGCTTATCACTTCAGGGCTTAAATATTACCATTTTATGATATCAGAATTTCTTTAGATGACTTAAATTTGGTACAATTGGTTTATTCACCAAGTTTGATTTGATGATGTTCTTCCCTTACCAGAGAAAACTCTTTGTCATATTTTAAAACCACATCCACTTATTGTAATAAAATGTAAAAAGTACTATAAAAGCCATATGCAACCAAAGAAAGAATTAGTTCCATTTTCCAAATTGGAACATTTCAACCTTTCAGCGTTTAAGTGTGAAATGCTTATCATCTTCAAGTCCTATGGAGTATTGAAAAGAGTCTTTAGTGAAAAATAACTTCATAATTTCTAAGTTAATATTCTGTTCAAATGTGAATACCTGAAACTATTTCCCAAAGCAACTAAATACTTGCTGCCATTCTCAACAATTTAATTTTGTGAATTAGGATTTTCTCTTTAAGTAAAAATAAAGATGACAAAAGAAAACAAAGTGATATCAAACCTGACCTATAACTTAGTCATTATTTATCTCTATATAGAGGGTGTCCATAAAGTTCATGTGCAATTTAAAATTGCACACTATTTTAAATTCCACACAAACTTTATGGCCACCCTGTATGTGCCTTGATGAAATATTGCAAAGAAACTGTTGTTATTATCACTATAATAAAATGATTGTTTTCATTGGTTTTTAAAAGTTAGTCTCTTTTTTATTAAAGCTAATAATGGGTGTGTGTGTACACATCAAAAAATGGAAAATACTAACATATGTAATGTGAATTGGGGGCTGGGAAACTCCTCCAATCCCAGTACATCCCTCCATCCTTAAATTTCTGTCATGAGATTTCTTCTTTCATAATTAAGTTGAAAATTCCACTGACACACTAGCACAGTAAGCTTCTGTCAGTTATCAATGCCTTTTTGCAGGTGGATTGATGAGATCCTTTCCCAAGTAACTGATAGAAGATGACAAATTGTGGTTGGGAAAAAGATGGTATGGGGAGGACAGGCTCAGAGAATAGGATTAGAGTTGTCATCTGGGAAGCACTGAAATAATAGGGATGCTCAAGCTCTGTCATAACAATTGATTTTAAAAAGTCTCCTGATGATTTTATCATGCAACCACTGTTGAGAACCACTGACCACTGATATACCTGCTTTTAGCTAGTTCTGTTTTATTGCTGAAGTGGGGTTAAGGGATGGATCCTAGGCTTCTGACAGGCTGTAGCAGGGATGAACACTGGACAACAGACAAGGGGAGATGCTGTAAGAGAAGGGAAAATAAGAAGGGCTCTGTAATAAAACTAGTGTAATTTTCAGTTCAAATTTTATTCCAATTATTTAGTTCAGATGAATACATATGGTTTCTTTCGATATTCTGGAGCAGTTTGTAAATATGTCAGTTGTTAAAGAGTTTCTAGCTCAAAACCAACTCAAAAATCAGCTCAAAATTAGCAGTAACCTTAGCATGTATGCAAGCAGCTCCCTGTTTGAGGCACTCTTGTGGATGAATAGAATGTCTAATGAACTCTGATAGGGAAAGAGGAGAAAACTCTCAGACAAACAAGAAAAAACTGTTTAGGAAAAATGGCTATAAAACTTCGTATGCATGGAATAAATCTAATAAGTGAAGCAGTTAGCTTTTCTTCTTGGAAAGGAAAAAGAGAAAAATGTTAGAAGAGAGAAATCTCTTTTTCCCTCTCCCTCCTTCCCTCCATTTAAGGTGTTCTTTCAGGCTGAGAGAGGGAGAGACAAAACAGAAAGGATACCAGAGATGAAGGCTGAAGAGGTCTTGAGGCTGAAAAAGAAGTGTGGGCTAATCTAACAAGAAAGACTTCCTTTTCCAAAGTATGGCAATGAAAATGATTTAAAGATAAGAGAAAGGAAGCAAAGATGTCTAATTGTATCCAATGACTTATTTTTTAATGTTGCCCTAAAGTATCAGCTTTTAAAAATAAATATTTGTTTAAAGGTCTCTTAAGATTACCCATATGTTTGATATAAGGAGGTGGGCTCCTGAACTGTGCTCTTAAGTCTTACGGGCTTGAGTTCAGAATTTCCACATGACTCTTCAGAAAGACACACCTTTCTACTTGTCATTTGAAACTGCACAGACCACCCACTCTTCCAGGCTAACCTCCCCACATGGAGAGATCTTCAGGCAGTAAGGTGTAGTACAAAAACCTGTGAGACATCAGACACACCTGGCTTCAAATCTCAGCTCTGCTCTCATGAGCTGTGTGGCCTTGAGCTAAAGATTCGCAATTTCCTCATTTATAAGATGGGGAAATAATAGTATTAACTTGTCAGGATCTCTTTTGAGAATTAAATGAGATGACAGTGATCTAAACATGTAGTAGGTACTTTTATAATCGCATCAGGTATTAAGCTGTATTTTCTCTTTGTTCTTTTCAGTACTGAAAATGTCTCAGGAAGGTGGAAGACAAGATTGAGGAAGACCAAAAATACAATGTTAAAGTGAGGAACCACTAATATGCCTAATACATTACAAAGACAACTTAAGTTTGCAAAAGTGAGACTTTCATGCCAGACTAATCTTTATAAGCTTTTTCTTGTATGCATTAAAATCTGAACCAGTGTCCATTTCCTCTATTTGAGCAAAGAGGAGTATTTATAAACAGGGTACTTTAGAAAGAAGGCCAAAATGTTGAATGCACAAATTTCAGAGAGCCTGGCTCTCAATCTATAAACACCATCATTCCAGGGATATTCAATGGGTGCTCTTACAGAACAAATTCAACAGTTCAACCTCAATTATGAAGAAAATTTTCAGCAAGAGGGAAGATTATATCATGAATCAGAAGTATTCTGTTGTGGAGCTGTCTGGTATTTAGAGCTACCAAGTGTAGTTTCTCCCCTGGGAACCATGAACTCACCTAACAGGTCTGAGTCCTCTTGATCATACTACAGCTGCCGTCATACTGCAGCAATCCTCATCTCACTTTGGTATTCCTCTGCTTATCTGGGCTGCTTCTGAGTCACCAGGCAGCCCAAGGATAGGGTTACCTATAGTGGTATCCCGCTGGCTTACAGCTACTCATGAGAGCTGATAGTTAAATTTTTAGGAAGTTGCAAGAAAGTTGTTAAACACAGCCATCATTCAAAATTAAATTATATAAACTTACAATTAAGCAAAAGTAAGAAATATTTATTGTTTTACAACATTTACTATTATTCATGATTTGAAGTTATTTATATCTGTTTTATCTACATGGTGTAAATCCTATATAATGGCAGGCTAAGGAGCATCTTGTCTCAACTCTGCATTCAGTAATGCCAATTGGTAGTTTGAAATTGGCCATGGTGGGAGTATTAACAAGAAGGAAAGTGGCAAATGCTACAAATTAAGCCCTTTCCCCTCAGAGATCTGGTTGTTAAGTATTTACCAGCATACACTGGACTTGGCTCCCTTAATCTCTAGGGAATCTGATGGCTATCATCTCAAGTAAAACACTACGACCTCTCTGCATATCCTCATTTTGCCCTCTTCACATTCTCTGTTTACCCAATCCACACCCTTTCCTGTCATTTCTGTCTCCTGTCTTGATAAAAGGTTTTTTTTTTTTTTTTTAAATATCTGCTCTTTCTGGGAACCTATATTGGATTCATTTCTCTCCTTTAAGTTGCTAAGGCCATGGACTCCAAACTCTCTTAAATGCAAAGAAGAAAAGAACTCTGGTTTCTACTATAATTGAGTAGAGATATGCTGGCAACATTATCCATTCAGCCAAGCAGCTAAAGACTGAGAACCCTGAGATAAAATAAGACATGACTTTGCCTTCAAGAACCTCAAAGTCTAAAAGGAAGACAGACAAGTAAATATAGAATAATAATATATAAGATACATTCAGAAACAGAGATATGCATAGAATGTTAAGGAAGCTGAGAGGAGATAGCAACCGAATTTTCTGCAGAGAGTGGGGACTGGGAAAGTTTTCACCAAAAAAGTGATATTTGGATTGAGTATTGACTGATGAGTGGACATTCTTAAGGCCAAGGAGGCATGTAAGGGTGATCTGAGGATTACAAACAAGGCAAGCTTTGTAGTTTAACCTTGTCAGACTTAAGCAAACTCGAGCAAGTAGAGGAATTTAATGCAAGAGATGATAAAGGCTTCAGGGGGGATAAAATACAAACTAGAGTGTCTCTGCAGACCTAGGTAGATATTAGTATGAAAAGATGCATGGTCTTTTTAAGCTACCAGAATATGGCTGAAATAGGCCCAAGTATTTTCTGCTCTTGTGCTCAAGATTCAAATTCCTGAGAAAGGGTGTGTTTGGCATACCTTGCATTACATGCCTTGACTAGGGCTGGCCAGAGCACCTTGATTGATGTTACCAGCAAGACTTTACCTGGTGGTGGACAGGCAGTTCCTTAGAAAATAAAATTATGGTGTGGTTATGTGAAGAAGTAGGAATTGATGCTTATTGAGAGACAACAAAAGGCATCCAGTAGGATGTCCTCTAATTCACGTGGCATCTCGGGATGTATCCGTATCTGGGTCTCTTCCTAAGTTCTAGTTTCTGCTGATTAGCCTTCCCCCCATTGTTATAGCTTCTACCTGGCAGCCTCTGCTGCAAACTTGGCACCTGGGCTATAGTAACAGTATCTCTTCCTGGTCTTATTGTAGCCCTAGGGGTAGTAGGCACGTTCCTACTGTTGCTATTTTCTGGGTTGCCTCAATTTCTTGTTTGCTCTTTCAGCTCTCCCAACATATTCCCCCTATTAAATTCCATATATTGGACATTTGATAAGGCTCTGTTTTTGTAACTAGTGTAGTTCCTAGCCCCTTTGGCAAGGTAACAACTGACAAAAATCAACATGGGGAGCTAATAGGCCTATTTAATTTACATACCTGGACTTTAATCTTTGGACCTCTAGTGCTGAGCAAGATTGGCAGAGGAGGCTGAAAAATCACAGCTGTGTATCAAGGGCAATAGAAGTAGCTATAAACTGTAACCAAACATTCCCTAAGCTCTTGTTTTGTTCTAAAACTCCATGGGGGGGTATTTCAAAAATGAGTTTTCCATTGACTTAGTTAATTATTACAGGCCTTTTATTGTGACCTTGTCCCTTTTTTGGAAATAAATGCTTTGCTGTTGTTGTTTTAGAGTAGAAACATGCTGTGTCTCAGCTCGCTGCATGTGTGTGGGTGTGGTATGTGGACTCTTAGGGGACCACATGAGTGCAGGGCATTTGGTGTACATGCCTTCCAGTCTGGTGGCTCCAGTTTAGGCTTTTCATCACTGACTCCTCTATTTGAGATCCCTGACCCCAGACAGGGAAGCTGGAGCTTTTTGCTGTCTCATTGGGCTGATCTTTTCTCTACCTCCTAAAGTTCACCTCTGCAGCATTAATCATTACTGGCCAAGAGAATGTAAGGCCAGCCAGGGGAGAGACACCTGGTCTGGCATTAGGGCAGGAGTGGGTCTTTATACTCTTTATAATCATTACTAGTCACTCTCAAAGGTCCCAGAAAAAAACAGACAATCTAATTCAAAATAGTATGCTTGCTATGCAAATAGAGCTTCAGAATACATTCCTTACTTTGCCCTCATTCTGTCCATTTACAAAGAGAACAATTATCTAAGCTCCTCCTTCTTAGAAACTCAGGCACCTCCACTGACCCCAAATATCATTTATTTGAGATTGACTTGAATTTACTTCAGTCTCTGCATTTGGGGTTTATGGCTTTTTGCTTGGCTTCTGTAGAATAACATGAAGCCGAGATCTGTGCCCAGCCACAGCTGATCTGCCTCTACTTAGAATTTGATTCACCTAGGTAAAGTCCACTAGTGTAAGGGCCATGAAGCCGTGATTGCTCTGTTTGGGAGCAGTAGGAAAGGGAGACATGAGTGGAGGTCACCTCACTACTAGACACCTGTTCTGGATTTCTTGAAGAATCCTGACATCAAGATGTCGAAAATTGTTACAAAGGCTCCCACTATGGCCCCAGGAAAATGAGCCACATATTATAGGCCTTTTGGCATGTCTAAACCAGAGGATTTCAAACAAGGACTTGCATCAGAATCAACTGGGTAATTCTGCCCTTGCACAGAAATGTCCAAAACCAAGCAAAAACTATCAGAACCAACTTCTCAGAACTCTGAAAAACAGTCAAGGGTTTAGAGCAACCAAGTGAATACTTAATTATGAAAAATATAATGTCCAAATAGTAGGAAAGCTTTGTGATACTTTTACTTGCTTTTTCCTTATCATCTTCCTTGTGCAGAAGTAGTCTCAGCCCACTTTTCCAGCACAGGATCTTGGTCCTTTGTACCACAAGGAGAAAAGGAGACCTTATTTGAAAATTATTTGGTATGTCTATTCTAATCCATCTTGGGACTACACTACATGAAGAATGGACACAAGGTGCTCTTCTTTGTTTCACCTAACTCAGAATTCAGGCTGGAAAAGCAATTACTATTGTTGAAAACACTGCAATTTGAGCTCACAACCCACAGATACCTGGGACAAAATATAACTTTGAAAATTTACAACAGATTGCCTAGGGCCTGGGAACAAAATTTGGAAGAGTTTCTTTAGGAAGTTAAAACATTTAATAGCACCACACATACAGCAGAATTTAGAAGGCCACATGCATGCCTAGGACAAAGCATATGCTGAGGAAGGAGCTGAGATAGCCCTAAGCTTTTACCTTGGGCTGATCGATAGTCAATCTGCAAAGACTGGGAGAAGCATTTGTTCATTTTAAGTTATGGACATTCAAAGAAATCTCTGTCAAAACACTAGTAGTTGAATACAAGCTAAGGAACAGACACTTCCATAAACACATACAACATATTAAAACTAAGGGTACTCAGCAAAGGCTGTTCCCAGAGAGTAATTTATAACTGTAATTCTTACATTTATTCTATGTTTTTTTTCTTGGGACTTCTTTTTATTTCAAGTTAATAAGAGAGTACAGTTGATTAGGATATGTCGTTTGCATTTCTAGGGTAAAGTTTAAGTTGTAGTTGAGCCCCTCATCCAGGGGATGTGCTGTATACCTTTCCATTGTGCACATTAGGTGAGAGCTCACCAATATCCCTCCCTTTCCCCTTTTTGCCTCCCTCCTCCACCCTGCCCACTACTTACATGTATTTGTGTTTTTCTATAGTATGTATTTGTAGTTGTTTTTCTATTGGTTTCGTGTTAGTATTGAGTACATTGGATACTTGCTTTTCCATTCTTGTGATACTTTACTAAGAAGAATGTGCTTCAACTCCATCCAGGTAAATACAAAAGATGAAAAGTCTCCATCTTTTTATGGCTGAATAATTCCATGGTATACATGTGGCACAGCTTATTAATGCATTCATGGGTTCATAGACTGTGTTGCATTCATGTCTTGGCAATTATGAATGTAACTGCAATAAACATTCTAATCCAAACATCTTTGTGATGAAATGATTTGTTTTTCTTCTGGATAGTTAACTAGTAATGGGATTGTGGGATGAAATGAAAGGTCTACTTTTAGCTCATTGAAGATTCTCTATACTTTTTTCCATAGAGGCTGTATTAGTTTGCAATCCCACCAGGAATGTAAAAGTGTTTGCCCCTCTCCACATCCATGCTAGAATTTGCAGCTTTGGAATTTTGTGATGTGGGCTATTCTCACTAAGGTTAGGTGATATCTAAGAGTGGTTTTGATGTGCATTTTTCTGATGATTAGAGATGATGAGCATTTTTTTGTGTGTTTATTGGCCATTCATCATCTGTCGTCTTCAAAGTTTCTATTCAAGTATCTTGCCCACTTATAAATGGGATCCTTTACTCTTTTCTTGTTGATTATTCTGAGTTCTCTATAGATTCTAGTTCTCAGGACTTTGTCAGTTTCGTAAGATGCAAATATCTTCTCCCATTCTGAAATTTGTCTATTTGCTTTAGTTGTAGTACCCTTGGCTATGCAAATGTTTTTAGGTTGATCATGTCCTATTTATTTATTTCTGATGTGGTTGCAATTTCCAATGGGGTTCTTCTTCATAAATTCTTTTCTTAGGCCAATAGTGTCAAGAGTTTTTACCACACTCTCTTCTAGGATTTTTATTGTTTCACATCTTAAATTTAAATCTTTTATCCAGTGAGACTCATTTTTTGACAGTGGTGAGAGGTGTGGGTCAAGTCTCAGACTTCTACATGTGGCTAACCAGTTCTCCCAGCACCATTTGTTAAATAGGGATTCTTATCCCAGTGTATGCTTCTGGTTTATCAAAGATCAGATGTCATTAGATTAAAAAAAAAAAAAGACCATATGATCTCAAGAGATGCAGAAAAAGCATTTGGCAAAACACAGCATCCTTTTCCTACAAGAACAGTTAGGAAAATAGGCAGAGATGAGACTTTTCTTAAACTGATAGAAGCCATCTACAATAAAATCACAGCCGATACCATATTTAATGGAGTAAAATAGAAATCATTTCCACTTAGAAATGGAACCAGACAAATGTATCCACCATCACCACTGCTATTCAACACAGTGCTAGAAGTTCTAGCAATGCAATCAGGTAAGAGAAGGATATTAATGGGATAAAGCAGTTAAAACTCTCACTCTTTGTGGATGATATGATCTTATACTTGGAAAACCCCAGCCAGGGACTCAAGACAAGGCTCCTGGAAGTGATCAAGGAATACAGTAACATCTCAAGATACAAAATCAATGTCCACAAATCAGTAGCCTTCATATATGCCATTAACTTTCAAGTTGATTATCAAATCAAAGATATAGTGCCATTCACAGTAGCTTCAAAGAAAATTAAATACCTGGGAATATTTCTTAAAAATGATGTGAAAGATCTCTATAAAGAGAACTACAACCCCCTGAGAAAATAAATAGAAGATGTTAACACATGGAAGAACATATCATACTCGTGGCTGGGAAGAATCAACATTGTTAAAATGTCCATAGTACCCAAAGTGATCTACAGATTTGATTCAATCAGTATCAAAGCACCAACACCATACTCTGAAGAACTTAAAAAATGTAAATGTTATGCCAATAGTTAGTTGTTACACTGTTCCTTTTTTTAATTATTATTTTTTTATTGTTGGGATTCATTGAGGGTACAAGAAACCAGTTTACACTGATTACATTTGTTAGGTAAAGTCCCTCTTACAATTGTGACTTGCCCCCAAAAGGTGTGTCACACAGCAAGACCCCATCCTCTCCCTCCTTCCCTCTTTCTGCTCTTCATTTCCCCCATCCCTCCCTCCTTCTTTCTCTCTCTGCTTTTCCCTTCCCCTACCCCCACTGTGTCATTAATTGTCATTCGTTTTCCTCATATCAAAATTGAGAACATAGGATTCATGCTTCTCCATTCTTGTGATGCTTTACTGAGAATAACGTGTTCCACTTCCATTCAGGTTAATAAAAAGTCTCCATTTTTTAAATGGCTGAATAGTATTCCATGGTGTACATATACCACAGCTTGTTAATCCATTCCTGGGTTGGTGGGCATTTAGGCTTTTTCCACATTTTGGCAATTGTAAATTGAGCTGCATTAAACAGTCTAGTGCAAATGTCCTTATGGTAAAAGGATTTTTTCCTGTGTGACACCTGTGGCTCAAAGGACTAGGGCGCCAGTGGGTTCAAACCCAGCACTGGCCAAAAATTGCAAAAAAAAAAAAAAAAAAGGATTTTTTCCTTCTGGGTAGATGCCCAGTAATGGGTCTAGGTTGAATTCTTTGAGTTTCTCAATACTTCCTTCCAAAAAGGTTGTATTAGTTTGCAGTCCCACCAGCAGTGTAAAAGTGTTCTCTTCTCTCCATATCCATGCCAGCATCTTCTGCAGTTTTGAGATTTTGTGATGTGGGCCATTCTTGCTGGGTTTAGATGGTATCTCAGAGTGGTTTTGATTTGCATTTCTCTAATAATTAGGGATGATGAGTATTTTCATATGTTTGTTAGTCATTCGTCTGTCTTCTTTAGAGAAGGTTCTATTCAAGTTTCTTGCTCATTGATATATAGGATTATTGGCTTTTTTCATGTGGACTAATTTGAATTCTCTATAAATCCTAGTTATCAAGCTTTTGTCCAATTCAAAATATGCAAATATCCTTTCGCATTGTGTAGGTTGTCTATTTGCTTTGTTTGCCTCCTTAGCTGTACAGAAGCTTTTCAGTTTAATTTAGTCCCATTTGTTTATTTCTGTTGTTGTTGCACTTCTTGTCATGGTAGTCTTCTTAATGAAGTCTTTCCCCAGGCCAATATCTTCCAGCCTTTTTCCTATGCTTTCTTTGAGAGTTTTTATTGTTCCATGCCTTAAATTTAAGTCCTTTATCCATCTGAATCAATTTTTGTGAGTGGAGAAAGGTGTGGGTCCAGTTTTAGTCCTTTACATGTGGATATCCATTTCTCCCAGCACCATTATTGAAAAGAGAGTCTTTCCCTCAGTATATGTTCTTGTTTGGTTTATCGAAAATTAGATGGTTTTAAGATGTTAGTTTCATTTCCTGGTTTTCTATTCAATTCCAAATGTCTACGTCTCTATTTTTGTGCCAGTACCATTCTGTCTTGACCATTATGGCCTTGTAGTACAGCCTAAAATCTTGTATGCTGATGCCCCCAGCTTTGTTTTTATTACTAAGAACTGCCTTAGCTATATGGGTTTTTTTCTGGTTCCATATAAAATGCAGAATCATTTTTTCCAAGTCTTGAAAGTATAACATTGGTATTTTAATAGGATGGCATTGAATCAGTAGATTGCTCTGGGAAGTATAGACATTTTAACAATGTTGATTCCTCCTAGCCATGAGCATGGTATGTTCTTCCATTTGTTAAAGTCCTCTGCTATTTCCTTTCTTAAGGTTTCATAATTTTCTTTATAGAGGTCATCTGTCTCTTTTGTTAGGTATATTCCTGAGTATTTCATTTTCTTTGGGGCTACTGTGAAGGGAGTTGTGCCCTTAATTAACCTCTAATCTTGGCTGTTATTGGTGTATACAAAGTCTACTGACTTGTGGACATTGATTTTATATCCTGAGACATTACTGGCTTTTTTTTTTTTTTGATGACTCCCAGGAGTCTTGTGGTTGAGTCTCTAGGGTTCTCTAAGTATAAGATCATATCATCAGCAAAGAGGGAGAGTTTGACGTCCTCTGCTCCCATTTGGATGCCCTTTATTTCCTTGTCTTGCCTAATTGAATTGGTCAGATCTTGTAGCACTATGTTGAATAGTAATGATGACAGAGGACAACCTTGTCTGGTTCCAGTTCTAAGAGGAAAAGCTTTCAGTTTTACTCCATTCAGTAAAATATTAGCTGTGGATATGTCATAGATAGCTTCGATCAGTTTAAGAAATGTGCCACTTATGCCTATACTTTTCAGTGTGCTAATTAGAAAAGGATGCTGGATTTTATCAAATGCCTTTTCTACATCTATTGAGAGGATCATATCATCTTTGTTTTTGCTTCTGTTGATACAGTGAATAACGTTTATGGACTTGCATATGTTAAACCAGCCTTGCATCCCTGGGATGAAACCTACTTGATCATGATATATGACTTTTTTTGATGATAAGCTGTGATCTAATGGCTAGGATTTTGTTGAGAATTTTTGCATCTATATTCATTAGTGAAATTGGTCTGAAGTTCTCCTTTTTAGTTGAGTCTTTTCCTGGTATTCGTATCAGGGTGATGTTTGCTTTGTAGAACATGTTGGGGAAGATTCCTTTCTCCTCAATTTGTTGAAGTAATTTCTGCATTATGGTAATAAGCTCTTCCATGAAGGTTTGAAAGAATTCTAGTGTGAAGCCATCTGGACCACAGCATTTTATTGTTGGAAGATTTTTTATTGTTTCTTTAATCTCAGTGCTTGAAATCGGTCTATTCAGGATGTCTATTTCTTTCTGGCTACGTCTAGGGAGAGGGTGTGATTCCAAATATTGACCCATTTCTTTCACATTGTCAAATTTCTGGGCATAGAGTTTCTGTAGTATTCAGAGATGATCTCTTGTATCTCTGTGGCATCAGTTGTTATTTCCTTTTTATCATTTCTGATTGAGGTTACTAGAGATTTTACTTTTCTATTTCTAGTTTGTCTGGCCAAAGGTTTATCTCTTTTATTTATTTTTTTCAAAAAACCAACTCATTGTTTCATTAATTTTCTGAATGATTCTTTTTTTTAATTTCTCTAATCTCTGATTTAATTTTTTTATTAAATGGTAACTATGTACATTAATGCAATTCTGGTCTACAGTGTGGTGTTTTCACATACAATTTGAAATATTTTCATCAAACTGGTTAAAATAGTCTTCATGTCATTTTCTTAGCTATGGTGTTAAGATGTTCATATTCTACTTTTGGAAAGATTCACTTGTACCCTTGTAAGATAAACCATAGAAGTGATCCCTCCAATCACCCTCTCTCCACCCATTGCCCCAACCCTCTCCCTCCCCCTCCCCATATTCTTAGGCTGTTATTAGGTTATAGATTTCATATGAAAGCTATAAATTAATTTCATAATAGGGGTGTGTACACTGGAAACTTTTTCTTCCACTCTTGTGATACTTTGCTAAGAAGAACACTTTCCAGCTCCATCCATGTGAACATGAAGGACGTAAAGTCTCCATCTTTCTTTATGGCTGCATAGTATTCCATGGTGTACATATACCACAGTTTATTGATCCATTCGTGGATCGATGGGCACTTGGGCTTCTTCCATGACCTGGCAATTATGAACTGGGCTGCAGTGAACATGCGATACAAATATTTTTGTTTTAATGTGATTTTTGGTCTTCTGGGTATATACCTAATAAAGGAATTGCAGGATCAAATGGCATGTTTATTTTTAGTTCTCTAAGTATTCTCCAGATGTCTTTCCAAAAGGAATATATTAGTTTACATTCCCACCAGCAGTGTAGAAGTGGTCCCTTTTATCCACATCCATGCCGGCATCTCTGGTTTTGGGATTTTCTAATATGGGCTAATCTTACTGGAGTTAGGTGATATCTCAAAGTAGTTTTGATTTGCATTTCTCTAATGATTAAGGATGGTGAGCATGTTTTCATATATCTGTAGGCCATGTAATGATCTTCTTTGGAGAAATTTCTCTTCAAGTCCCTTGCCCAACCTGAGATGGGATCACTCGTTTACTTCTTGCTAATACATTTGAGTTATCTATGGATTCTGGTTATTAAACCTTTGTCAGAGAGATAACCTACAAAAATCTTTTCCCATTCTGAGGGCTGTCTGCTTGCTATACTTACTATGTTCTTGGCTGTGCAGAAGCTCTTTAGTTTGATCAGGTCCCAATAGTGTATTTTTGATGTTGCTTCAATTGCCCAGGGGGTCCTCCTCATAAAATATTCGCCCAGGCTGATTTCCTCAAGTGTTTTTCCTACACTTTCTTCCAGTATTTTTATGGTTTCATGTCTTAAGTTTAAATCTTCAATCCAGTGATAGTCTATCTTAGTTAATGGTGAAAAGTGTGGGTCTAGTTTCAGTCTTCTTCTACAGGTGGCCAGCCAGTTAGCCCAATACCATTTGTTAAATAGGGAATTTTTTCCCCGCTCAATGTTTTTAATTGGCTTGTCAAAGATCAGGTAGTGGTAAGTAGCTGGATTCATCCCTTGGTTCTCTATTCTGTTCCATACATCTACCTCTCTATTTTTGTGCCAGTACCATGCTGTTTTGATCACTATGCATTTATAGTATAATCTGAGGTCTGGGAGAGTGATTGCTCCTGCTTTGTTTTTATTCCTGAGTAATGTCTTGGCTATTTGAGGTTTTTCTGATTCCATATAAAATGAAGCATGATTTTTTCAAAATCTTTAGAATATGACAGTGGAGCTTTAATAGGGATTTCATTAAAATTATATATTGCTTTGGGTAGTATGGAGATTTTAACAATGTTGATTCTTCCCAGCCATGAACATGGTATGTTTTTCCATTTGTTAACATTTTCAGTTATTTCTTTCCTTAGAGTTTCATAGTTCTCTTTATAGAGATCTTTCACATCCTTTGTTAGGTAAACTCTCAAATATTTAATCTTCTTTGGCACTACTCTGAAGGGAATAGAGTCCTTGACTTTTTTCAGCTTGGCTGCCGTTGGTATATATAAAGGCTAGTGATTTATGAGTGTTGATTTTGTAACCTGAGATGCTGCTATATTCTCTGATCACTTCTAGGAGTTTTATAGTTGAATCCCTGGTATTTTCCAGATATACTATCATATCGTCTGTGAAGAGTGAAAGTTTAATCTCTTCTGACCCTATATGGATGCCCTTAATTGCCTTTTCTTCCCTAATTGTGATGGCTAAAACTTCCATTACAATGTTAAAGAGCAGTGGAGACAACGGGCAACCTTGCCTGGTTCCTGATCTGAGTGGAAATGATTTTAATTTAACTCCATTCAATACAGTATTGGCTGTGGTTTGCTGTAGATGGCCTCTATGAGTTTAAGAAATGTTCCTTCTATACTGATTTTCCTAAGTGTTCTGATCATGAAGAGATGCTGGATATTATCTAATGCTTTTTCTGCATCAATTGATAGAATCATATGGTTTTTGTTTTTTGATTTGTTTATGTGATGAATTATATTTATAGATTTATATATGTTGAACCATCCTTGAGATCCTGGGATAAAACCCACTTGGTCGTGGTGTATGATTTGTTTGATGTGTTGCTGGATTCTGTTTGTTAGGATCTTGTTGAATATATTTGCATCAATATTCATTAGTGATATTGGTCTAAAATTTTCTTTTCTTGTTGGGTCATTTCCTCGTTTGGAGATCAAGGTGATGTTTGCTTCATAGAATGTGTTGGGTAGTATTCCATCTTTTTCTATAATTTGGAAAACGTTGAGTAATATAGGTATTAGTTCCTCTTTAAAAGTTTGGTAGAATTCTGACGTGAAGCCATCTGGTCCTGGGCTTTTCTTTTTAGGGAGATTTTGTATAGTCGATGCTATTTCAGAACTTGATATAGGCCTGTTCAACATTTCCACTTCGTTCTGGCAAAGTCTTGGGAGGTGGCGTGCTTCCAAATATTGATCAATTTCCTTCAGATTGTCATATTTCTGAGAATAACGTTCCTTGTAATATTCATTAAGGATTTTTTGA
>CAUYQS010020387.1:0-17875 GCA_963574585.1 Otolemur crassicaudatus | reverse complement strand
AAATGGCCAGGCGTTGTGGCGGGCGTCTGTAGTCCCAGCTACTTGGGAGGCTGAGGCAGGAGACTCGCTTAAGCCCAGGAGTTGGAGGTTGCTGTGAGTGTGATGCCATGGCACTCTACCCAGGGGGACAGCTTGAGGCTCTGTCTCAAAAAAAAAAAAAAAAAATAGCTGGGCGTTGTGGCGGGCACCTGTGATCCCAGCTACTCGGGAGGCTGAGGCAGGAGACTTGCTTGAGCCCAGGAGATGGAGGTTGCTGTGAGCTGTGATGCCATAGTACTCTACCCAGGGGGACAGCTTGAGGCTCTGTCTCAAAGAAAAAAAAAAGACATTAAAAACAACAAAAATTTTTTTCTATTTATCCACATAGTTACCATTTCTGGTGCTCTCCAATCTTTTGTGTCTAAATTCAAGTGTTCATCTGGAATAATTTTCCTTCAGCCTGAACAACTTCCTTTGGTATTTCTTCTAGTACAAGTTTATTAGTGATAAATTCTTTTGGCCTTGGCTTTTCTGTATTTTCTTTATTTTGTATGCGTTTTGTATATATTCCTGTATTTCTTTATTTTCTGTATTTTTCTTTATTTTGCCTTCATTCTGAAGAACATTTTCTCTGGATATAAAATTCCAAGTGACAGAGTTTTTCCTTCAGCACATTAAAGATATCACTCCACTATCTCTAGTTTACATTGTTTTTGATGAGAAACCAATGATCGGTCTCTCACTGGTTTTTACAAATTTGATTCTGCAGTGACTTGGCATGGTTTTCTCTGTATTTATTTTGCTTGGAGTTCTTCGGTATTCTTAGATATATTGGTTAGTAGTTTTCAATTAATTTGGAACATTCTGAAAGTAAAATAAGAGAATTACACAATTGTAAATTGTGTTTCGATAATATGTATTACTAAAGGTAAACAAAGTCCTTAACCACTATTCATAGCTCTTTAACCACTGTTTGTTTTTTTGTATGTGTGTTTTTTTTGTTTGGTGTTTTTTTGTTTATTTGTTTGTTTGGGGTTTTTGTTTGTTTGTTTTGAGACAGAGCCTCCCTCTGTGCCATGGTGTCATAATTCACAGCAACCTTAAATTCTTAGGCTCAGGTGATCCCCTTACCTCAGCCTCCTAAGCAGCTGGGACTACAGGCACTGGACACAGCACCCAACTAGTTTTTCTATTTTTAATAGAGACAGGGTCTCACTTTTGGTCAGGTTGGTCTCAAACTCCTGAGCTCAAGCAATCCATCTCCCAGAGTACTAGGATTACAGGGGTGAGCCACCATGCCCAGCCTGCTTTTTTTTTTAAACAGTGGCTTCAGCGACTAGGTACTGAAGGAAAGTTTGGAAATTTGTTCTGTGTGCTATTCTATCCAGATTCTAAGCATTAAAACTGCAAAATTTCCCCCATTTTTATAAAATATCTGTGAAAATATCTGTAGAAAAAGTTGTGTGAATATGTTCTGCATCATGATCTCTTCAACATTTTTTACTGCTTTCATCTTTTCCCTAAGCTTGCTTCTCAATAAAGAAAAAAAATCTCTACATGTGGCTTACAGTTGATTGTTAACTGGGTCATGAATAAGGTCCACTTCCAAAGTGAGATGGTAATGTAAATAATTCACCCTAGGTGATATGTTCTGGATTAAACCTTGTTCACATGATGTCTGGCCAGGCAGATAAAATTCTGCAAGCAAAGTGCAATAGGGATTATAATACTGATTAACCAGACTGTGTGATGATTCCTGATTCTGTGACTATAGGGGCAGATCTCATTGGTTGGCAAACAAGAACCATTGCACATTTATTATTCATGAGAAAGGTCAATGCTTCATGACAAAGGTCAGTAAATAAGAGAATGGTCCTGTGTAAGGGCAAGATAAAACAGGGTTAGGGACAAATGCTCTCCCATTGGGCCATTCATGGCTATTCTTCTTAATCTGAAAATAGCTGTAATCCTTATATTATAGAAAGGAACAAACATTTAGAGGGTGGCTATTATACTCTAAGCAGTCTACAAAGGTCTTTAAAACATCACTTAGTATTTGCCACACTAGAAAGAGGAAACTACTATAATTAACTCTATTTTACACATTTAATACACGGAGGTTCAAAAACCTTGTCCAAAATCATAAGCTGATACCTGGCAGCACTGAGATTTTCATCTAAGTCTGCCTGGCCTCAAAATTCCCTGCTTTCTCTGCCATGCAAGTACACTTAGCTCTCCCTTCCAAAATGCAATTACTAAGCCAACTACCCTTGACCTCATGCCTAAATGTTGACATTCTCTAAGTCACTTGCTTGGATGGGAAAACCCACACTCCCTGTCAGATGATGGGCTATATTCTGTCTATAAGGTAAAAACATAGATGAAGAGCTGTGGATCATTGTCAAACTATCGGGACAGCTCTTACCCCAGAAAGAATGACGGTATTGTGATGCCCCCAGTTCACCAACTAGATATTCCAAGAGGAATAGCCAATGAGCAGAAAGTCCTACGGTCTATGGAATTGCCCTTTTGTGAAGGACTCCAGATAGGAGCAGCTTTCTATAGACTCTTAGAGTGGCAAGGTTCTCCTAGCAAGTTGATTGTTTATTTGTCTTAAGTTATAGGTATTTCTGACCCATATTACAGAGTCGCATTATCAATCCCAGTCTTGGAATAAGCAGCAGGGATGCAAGGCAGAAAAGAACGGCTTAGGAAAAGGATGACATTGAGAAGACTGGCACCATCGAGACCACTCCCTATTGTAATTAAAACAAGGCATATGCTAGTGAAACTTAATTTCTTCTTTTTTTCTTTGAGACAGAGTCTCAATCTGTTGCCCTGGGGTAAAGTGCCATGGCATCATAGCTCACACCGACCTCAAACTTTTGAGCTTCAGCAATCCTCTAGCCTCAGTTTCTCTAGTAGCTGTGACTACAGGTGTCTGCCAGGATGACCAGCTAATTTTTTCTATTTTTAGTAGAGACGGGGTCTCACTCTTGCTCAAGCTGGTCTCGAACTCCTGAGCTCAAGCAAGCTGCCCATCTCAGCTTCCCAGAATACTAGGATTACAGGCATGAGCCACCCCATCCGGCCCTAGTTAATGTCTGAGAAGTGAAACAAATAGTTTGACTGTTTACAGATTTCTGCCTCAACTCCAGCCTTAGGATATTTAATATAATATCTGTTTTTATATTGCCATTTTTTATGACAGCCATAAATGCACAGTAGTGTAGAAGATCTCTTGACGGGGCCAGGCACAGTAGCTCACATTTGTAATCCTAGCAGTCTGGGAGGCCGAGGTGGGAGGATCCTTGAGCTCAGGAGTTGGAGATCAGCCTGAGCAAGAGCAAGGCCTGGTCTCTAAAAAATAGTTGGGTGTTGTGGCGGGCACCTATAGTCCCAGGTACTCAGAAGGCTGAGGCAAGAGGATTGCTTGAGCCCAGAAGTTTGAGGTTACTGTGAGCTATGATGCCACAGCGCTCTACTGAGGGCGACAAAATAAGACTCCTTCTCAAAACAAACAGAAAAAAAGATCTCTTCAAAGGGTCAGGAGACATCCATTGTAACTCTGACTCTTCTACTTTCTTTCTTATTTTTTCAATGAGGTTTCTAGTCAACTATTTGCCATTTTCTAGCTGTGGAACCGTAAATGAGTACTTTGCCCTCTCTGAGATTCAGTTTTCTTAGCTATTAGATGATAAGTTTGGACTAGAAAATCACCAACATTCTATGCTTCTGTGAAGACAGAAATCTCCACTATGGAGGCTGGAGGGCTCCTTTTTTTTTTTTTTTTTTTTTGAGATAGAGTATCACTTTGTCACCCTGAATAGAGTGCCGTGACATCATAGCTCACAGCAACTTCAAACTCCTGGGCTCATGCAATTCTCTTATCTCAGCCTCCTGAGTAACTGGGACTAGAGGCACCCACTACAATACCTGGCTAGTTTTAGAGACAGGGTCTCTCTCTTGCACAGACTCGTCTTGAACTCCTGAGCTCAAGCAATCCATCCACCTCGGCCTCCCAAATAGCTAGGATTATAGGCATGAGCCACCATGCCCGGCCTGAGGCTGGGGGTCTTTGAAGAAAAGAAAACCCTTATGCTTCCAAATTATATTCATCCAGACCAACTTTATTTAAATGGTTGATTTTATTCCCAGTTTTCCCTGAAGGTCTAGGATGACAATTTGCAGTTAATCTCTTTTTTGTTGTTGTTGTCATTTTTGAAGTATAGCAACAAATATTTTCTAATTTAATAGAATCTAGGTGAGAAAGTAGGATATATGTAAAAACTAAGTATCAATACATGGTAACTAAGACTAAATGAAATCATACTTGTAAAGCAAGACATACCACGCATAGCAGGCACTAGGAAATGCTAGCTGTGTATCCTGCTTCTTCCTCTGTTGTAGCACCCTCCTACAATTAATCTTGTAAGGAGACCTTAAAATGCATCATCCTTCTGTCAATCCTACAGTGCTGAGTCCACTTTTAATCTTCTTGCACCCTTCTCCTACTCCCATTATGCTCCCCACATTCTCCACCTAGGAATGAGTTCTCAGGTAATAACCTATATTGTCACCAGCACACTATGCCAAACATACACTTAAACCTGGGCCAGAACATGGGTCTGTTCCTGTTCTTCACACCAAACAGAGGTTGCTTGGATGTGGTGCACTCTCTCACATCTCCTTCTTTGAAGCATCCTCCATTTTCCTGGATTCACCGTTAACATTTAATTGCCAGTCTACAAATGCTGCAAAGATTGCTAGCTAGATTCCAAACTTTAAAATCTATTGCATGTACCCAGAGGCCACAGGGAAAAGAGGGGGTGTCTCAAACTTTGTATACGAAGAACAAGCAGTTTTTGGCCGGGGCTGGGTTTGAACCTGCCAACTCCAGCATGTGGGGCTGGCGCCCTACCCCTTTGAGCCACCCACAAGCAGTTATTTTCTATCATCTTCTTTTTTTTTTTCTTTTTAGAGACAGAGTCTCACTTTATTGCCCTTGGTAGAGTGCTATGGAATCACAGCTCACAGCAACCTCCAACTCCTGGGTTTAGGCGATTCTCTTGCCTCATCCTCCTGAGTAGCTGGGACTATAGGCGCCCACCACAATGCTTAGCTTTTTTTTTGTTGCAGTTTGGCTGGGGCCGGGTTTGAACCCGCCACCCTCAGTATATGCAGCCGGTGACTTACTCACTGAGCCACAAGCACCGCCCTCTATCATCTTATTGAGTAACCTCCATACCTAGATTCAGAGCGCTGATATTTTAGGTCTAAAGATAGCTGTTTGCAGTTTTCAGATACCCTAAGTATTTATGAGGAGTTAAGAGCCTTGATCCCTGAGCTGAGTATAGGCAGAGAAGGGTAAGGCTGCCTGGAGGAGGCAGGTCACATTGAAGGGTTTACAAACTGTGTATCTGCCCTCCAGTTCTGATTATAACTGTCCAGGAGACTGAATCCCTTTCATCCAGAACCAGAAACTTAGGGCTTGTAACACTGAACTGTAAGTCCCCAGATAGCAGGTACTATCCCATATTTATTTTGGCACTCCTCAAGTATAATACAATGCTTGGCAAGAAACAGACCTTAATAAATATTTGTTAAATGTTGAATAGGAAGTACAAACCTGGGTGTGGTGGTATGCTGGAAAAATAAATTTTTTTTTAAAAATTGTTTTTAAAGTAGGCTTTTCCTCCCCTTCACATGCATGGCAGACAGACTCCATGGTGGCCTCCATGATCCTGTTTCCTGGTGTTCATGCCTTTGTGTAGATACCCTACCCTTGAGTGTGGGCAGGACCTGTGACTTGATTCTAACCCAACAATAGATAGTATAGATCATAGGGTGTTATTCTTACAATTATGTTACGTTATGTAAGACTCTATCTTGGCAAGCAACAAAAGCAAAAAATAGACTACATCAAACTTAAAAATTTTTTTGTGCATCAAAAGAAACAACAGAGTGAAAAAGCAACCTACAAACCAGGAGAAAAAAATTATACACGATCTATCTGTTAAGAAGTTAATATTCAGAATACATAAGGAACTCCTACAACTCAACAACAACAGAAAAGCAAAAAACACAATTTAAAACTGGGTGAAGGACCTTTTTTTTTTGAGACAGAGCCTCAAGCTATCCCCATGGGTAGAGTGCCATGGCTTCACAGCTCACTGCAATCTCCAACTCCTGGGCTCAAGCGAGTCTCCCTCCTCAGCCTCCCAAGTAGCTGGGACCACAGGCGCCCGCCACAACGTCTGGCTATTTTTTGTTTGCAGCCATCATTGTTGTTTTTTTGGTGGGCCTGGGCTGGATTCGAACCCGCCACCTTAGGTGTATGTGGCTGGTGCCTTAGCCACTTGAGCCACAGACTCCGAGCCAGGGGTGAAGGACTTGAACAAATATTTCTCCATAGAAAATATGCAAATGGCTCGGCGCCTGTGGCTCAAGTGGCTAAGGCGCCAGCCACATACACCCAAGGTGGTGAGTTCGAATCCAGCCTGGGCCTGCCAACAACAATGACGGCTGCAACCAAAAAATAGCCCGGTGCTGTGGCAGGTGCCTGTGGTCCCAGCTACTTGGGAGGCTGAGGCAGGAGACTCACTTGAGCCCAGGAGTTGGAGGTTGCTGTGAGCTGTGATGCCACAGCACTCTACCCAGGAGGACAGCTTGAGGCTCCTGTCTCAAAAAAAAAAAACATGCAAATGGCCAACAAGCATATAAAAAGATGCACAACACCATTAATCATCAGAGAAATGCAAATTAAAACCACAATGAGATATCACCTCACACCCATCAGGATGGCTACTATAAGAAAAAAAAAATAACAAGTGCCTGTGACAATGCAGAGAAATTGGAACCTTTGTCCACTGGTGATGGGAATGTAAAACAGTATAGCTGCTGTGGAAAGCAGTATAGAGATTTCCTCAAAAAATTAAAAATCGAGGCAGGGGGTTGATGGCTCACACCTGTAATCCTAGCACTCTGGGAAGCTGAGGTGGGTGGACTGCTTGAACTGAGGAGTTCAAGACCAGCCTGCGCAAGAACAAAACCCCATCTCTACTAAAAATAGAATAATTAGGCTCAGCGCCTGTGGCTCAAGAGGCTAAGGCGCCAGCCACATACACCTAAGGTGGCAGGTTCGAATCCCCAGCCTGGACCCGCCAAACAACAATGATGGCTGCAACCAAAAAAATTGCCAGGCATTGTGGCGGGCACCTGTAGTCCCAGCTACTTGGGAGGCAGAGGCAGGAGACTCGCTTGAGCCCAGGAGTTGGAGGTTGCTCTGAGCTGTGAAGCCATGGCACTCTACCCAGGGGGATAGCTTGAGGCTCCGTCTCAAAAAAAAAAAAAAATAGAAAAATTAGCCAAGCATTGTGGTGGGTACCTGTAGTCCCAGCCTAGGCCAACAGAGTGAGACTCTTTCTCAAATAAATAAATAAAAATTAAACTAGCACAGGCTTGGCACCTGTAGCTCAGTGGCTAGGGTGCCAGCCACATAAACTGGACCTGGAGGGTTCAAATCCAGCCCAGGCCTGCCAAACAATGACAACTACAACCAAAAAATAGCTGGGCATTGTGGCGGGTGCCTGTAGTCCCAGCTACTCATGAGGCTGAGGCAAGAGAATCACTTAAGCCAAGAACTTGAGGTTGCTGTAAGCTGTGACGACACAGCACTCTACTGAGGGTGACATAGTGAGACTCTGTCTCAAACAAAAAAAAATTAAACTAGTTTATGATCTAAATCCCACTTCTGGGTATATATCCAAAAAAATTGAAAACAAGATATCAAAGATATTTGCACACCCATGCTCATAGCAGAAGCATTCACAATAGACAAGAGATGGAAACAACCTAAATGACCATCAGCAAATGAATAGATAAGGATCATGCAGTATATCCATATAGTGGAATACTACATATATTCAAAACTTAAGGTAGGAGGTGGTGGCTCATACCTGTAATCCTAGCACTCTAGGAGGCCAAAACAAGGTGGGAAGCTTTTGAGGCCAAGAGTTTGAGACCAACAACTCAACAGCAACATAAAAAGACCCCATCTCTACAAAAAATAGAAAAAGATAGCCAGGTATAGTAGCATGCACCTGTAGTTTCAGCTACTCAGGAGCCTGGGGCAAGAAGCTTGCTTGACCGTAAGTTTTGAATATGTGTAGTATTCCATTATATGGATACACTACATACTTGCTTGAGCTGAGAAGTTTGAGATTGCTGTGAGATATTATGGCACTACTACACTGTAGCCCCGGCACCTGGGGGGGGGCACAAAACACAAACCAATCTTTAAAAAAGAAGGAAATCAGTCCACAGGAATCAAAACACCATGGTATTGGCACAAAAACAGAAACATAGACATATGGAACAAAATAGAAAACCAAGAGATGAAACTAGTCTCTTATAGCCATACAATCTTTGATAAACCAAAGAAAAGAATACACTGGGGAAAAGAATCCCTCTCACTGGGAGAACTGGATAACCACGTGTAAAAGACTGAAATTGGACCCACACTGTTCACCACTTACAAAAATTGACTCAAGATGGATAAAAAAATTAAATCTAAGACACAAAACAATAAAAATCTTAGAAGAAAGTGTGGGAAAAACTCTTGATGATGTTGGACTTGGGAAAGATTTTATGACAAAGACTTCAGCAGCCTTCACAACAAGAAAAATGAATAAATGGGACTTAATTAAGCTGAAAGCTTCTGCACAGCTAAGCACACACAAGTAATGCAAAATGACAACCTTCAAAATGGGAAAAGATATTTGCAGGGTATAAATATGACAAAGGGTTGATAACTAGAAATCTACAGAGAACTCCAATTAATCAACAAAAAAAGAGCAAACAATCCTATCTATCACTGGGCAAGAGATATGAACAGAACCTTCTCTGAGGAAGACAGATGAATGGCTAACAAACTTTTGAAAAAATGCTCATTGTCCCTGATCCTCTAATCTTTGATTAGAGAAATGCTAATCAAAACTATCCTGAGATATCACCTATACCCAGTAAGAATAGCCCACATCACAAAGTCTCAAAGCTGGGTGGCACCTATGGCTCACAGGAGTAAGGCGCCAACCCTATATGCTGGAGGTGGTGGGTTCAAACCCAGCCCTGGCCAAAAAGAAAAAAAGTCTCAAAGCTGCAGATGCTGGCATGGATGTGAAGAGAAGGGAACACTTTTACACCGTTGGTGTGCGACTGAAGATTAATACAACCTTTTCGAAGGAAGTATGGAGAATCCTCAAAGAACTCAAATTAGACTTCCCATTTGATCCTACAATCCCATTACTAGACATCTACCCAGGAGGAAAAAAAAAATCCTTTTATCATAAGGACATTTGCACTAAACTGTTTATCGCAGCTCAATTTACAATTACCAAAATGTGGAAACAACCTAAACGCCCACCAAGCCAGGAATGGATTAACAAGCTGTGGTATATGTACACCATGGAATACTTACCATTCAGCCATTAAAAAACATGGAGACTTTACATCTCTTGTATCAACCTAGATGGAGTTGGAAGACATTCTTTTTTTTTTTTTTTGAGACAGAGCCTCAAGCTACCCCCCTGGGTAGAGTGCCATGGCATCATGCTCACAGCAACCTCCAACTCCTGGGCTCAAGCGAGTCTCCTGCCTCCGCCTCCCAAGTAGCTGGGACCACAGGTGCCCGCCACAACGCCTGGCCATTTTTTGGTTGCAGCCATCCTTGTTGTTTGACAGGCCCGGGCTGGGGATTCGAACCCGCCACCTTAGGTGTATGTGGCTGGCGCCTTAGCCGCTTGAGCCACAGGCGCCGAGCCGGAAGACATTCTTCTTAGCAAAGTATCACAAGAATGAAGAAACAAGAATCCAATGTATTCAATTGTAGTATGAAGCCAGCAGATGATCTAATACACACCCACATAAGAGAAAAACTCAAATCAATTCAAGGTGTAGTGGAGGAATGAGGGAGGGTAGAGAGGTGATAGTGGTGCTCCCACTTTATGGGCACAATGTTAGAGTGTATGGCACACCTCCTGGGGGCACGATACAATTATAAAAGGGAGTTTATCTAGCAAATGCCAACATTGTAACCTAATTCTTTGTACCATAAATTAACCTGAAACAATAAAAAAAAAGAAGGAAATCAATCTTGTCCCATGCTACAACATGAGGAACCTGGGGAACAATATGCTAAGTAAAATAAGTCAATAACCAAAGAAAGACAAATTCTGCGTGATTCTACTTGTATGAGCTATGGAAAAGTAGTTCAAGCTTATAGAAACAGAAAGTAGAATATATTTACCAGGGGCTGAGAGAGAAAGGGAAATGGGAAGTTATTGCTTAATGGGTACAGAGTTTCAGTTTTGCAAGTGAAAAAGTTCTGGAGATGTGTCACACAACAATATGCATATTAGTCAACACTACTGTACACTTAAAACTGATTAAGGGCTCAGCGCCTGTGGCTCAAGTGGCTAAGGCGCCAGCCACATACACCTAAGGTGGCGGGTTCAAATCCAGCCTGGGCCTGCCAAACAATGACAGCTGTGACCAAAAAAAAAAAAAAAAAGCCAGGCATTATGGCTGGCGCCTGTAGTCCCAGCTACTTGGGAGGCAGAGGCAGGAGACTCGCTTGAGCCCAGGAGTTGGAGGTTGTTGTGAGCTGTGATGCCATAGCACTCTACCCAGGGGGACAGCTTGAGGCTCTGTCTCCTAAAAAAAAAAAGACTGATTAAGGCTGGGTATGGTGGCACACATTTACAATCTCAGCACTCTAGGAGGCCCAGGTGGGAGGATCACTTAAGCTCAGGAGTTTGAGACCAGCCTGAGCAAGAGCGAGATCTTGTCTCTACTAAAAATAGAAAAAAAAAATCCTCAGGCATTGAGGTAGGCACCTATAGTCCTAGTTACTTGTGAAGCTGAGGCAGGAAAATTGCCTGAGCCCAGGAGTTTGAGGTTGCTGGGAGCAATGATGATGCAATGGCACTCTACTGAGGACAGGAGAGTGAGACTCTGTCTCGAAAAAATAAATAAATAGACAGATAGATAAAATGAAACTGGTTAAGATAACAGATTTTATGGTATGTCTTTTTGACCACAATAAAATAATAAAGACTCTATCTTTCTAGCAGACTATTCTAGAAACTCTCCTTACTGGCTTAATGAAGTAAATGGCCACACTGGGAAGCCCACTTGGCAAGGAACTGCAAGCAGTCTCTGGAAACTTCAGGTGACCTCTAGGAGCCGAGGACAACCTCCAGCTGACAACCAACAAGAAGTTAATGGCCTTAGCCAAGGAAATGAATTCTACCAAAACTAACAATTTGAGTGAGGTTGGAAATAGACTGCTCCTTAGTCAGACCTTTACATGAGAATGCAGCATGGCTGACACCTTGAGCAGAGGCTGCAGTGCAGCCATGCCTGGACTCCCGACCCACAGAAACTGCAATAACAAATGTGTGCTATTTTTTTTTTTTTTTTGCAGTTTTTGGCTGGGGCTGGGTTTGAACCCGCCACCTCTGGCATATGGGGCCGGCGCCCTACTCCTTTGAGCCACAGGCGCCACCCAATGTGCGCTATTTTAAGCCACTAAGTTTATGGTAATTTGTCATGTGGAAGTAGATAACTAATGCAAAAGACATAGTATAAGACAACTTGCTTTCAGTTAACTTACTTCTGGTGGCACGGTCCGAATGACAAAGCAGAAAGAACCTTTTGGGCTGGGTGAGATGGCTCACTCCTTAATCCTAGCATTTTGGGAGACCCAGGTGGGAGGACTATTTGAGGCCAGGTTGTTCAAGACCAGCCAGAGCCAAGAGTGAGACCTCAACTCTACAAAAAAATAGAAAATAGTTAGCTGGGCATGGTGGCATTCACCAGTAATCCAAACTACTTGAGAGGCTGAGGCAGAAGGATTGCTTGAGGCCAGGAGTTTCAAGTTGCAATAAACTATGATGACACCACTGCACTCTAGCCTGGGTAACAGAGCAAGACTTTGTCTCAAAAAAAAAAAAAAGGCTTGGTGCCTGTAGCTCAGTGGCTAGGGTGCCAGCCACCTATACCTGAAGTAGCGGGTTTGAACCCAGCCAGGGCCTGCCAAACAACCACAACTACAACCAAAAAAAAAATATATAGCTGGGCGTTGTGAGAGGCACCTGTAGTCCCAGCTGCTTGGGAGGCTGAGGTAAGAGAATAGCTTAAGCCCCTCTACCAAGGGTGACACAATGAGACAGAGTGTCAAAAAAAAAAAAAAACCTTTTGGGCCTTGACCTTTGTAGAACCTTGAAATAAAAAGTGTTCATGGTGGAAAGCAATGGCCCCTGGGCTAATAAAAACAGTCTTAAGTCATAAACATTCATTGCTGTACCTGTCCTGGCTTTGACAATTTTAGAACCCTTGTGAGCTTCAGGTGTTCTCAACAATAAAAGTGGGGCTAACATTAGCTACCTGACAAAACAGTTGTAAGGATCGAATGGGACAATGAAGGCAAAACACCTAGGACAGTGCCTCAGCCATTTCTCTTCCTCCTACTCTCCCCCTACTTGGTTTAATCTCACAAAGATTAAATTCTGTTGTCATAAACCACACATACGTTTCAAAACTCGTTCATCCTTTATAACCTCTGAGTACCTTAGAACAAGACTCAATAAAAACCTGTTGATCTGTTGACACATTAACCAAATAAAAGCTTTCCAAATGTTAGGCAGTTAATCCCCTTTTTATGCTGCTTTAAACACAAATTCCAGTATCAAGAGTAATATTGGCCATCCATTGTATGTATCTATTCATAACAATGGAAAAGCATAATTTGATTCATTGCCATGAAGAAAAAAATTCAAATTCTTAAGAGTTCTACGCTTTTACACACATGAACACAAAGGGCTTTTTTTAGCCATCTGTTTTTCTGAATAGATTTTTCTTGTCCTAAGTGTAAAGCAAAGCATAAGAATGTGAAACTTAAACTGGAAAAACAAAATAAATAGAAAAAGATATAATGCATTTTAATAAAACAATCACTATTCTAAAAATCTAAGCAACCCAAACAGAAAATGGCCTTGTTTTTTTCTTCAAGTCGGCAGCTATCATTAGTGCTTAGTCACAAGTGCTTGGTCACGGACATCTAATTTACTGTTATCAGTAAATGTGTAACAAGGTCTCCTAAGTCCTCTAACATGTTAGAAAGAAGCAGAGGAGGAAAGGATCGTCTGGTCATCCACAAGTTCTAGCCAATGGTGTCAAGAAAGACACTTCTCAGTAAGTTAAACACTATTTTTAAAGGTCTTTGAGAAAGATTGGTTCAGTTTCATAAACTCACAGCATAAACAGTGACTCACTATGTGTACAGTCATCCCCAGAGGGTGGGAGGTGTGACAGAATTTACTTCTCCTTTCTTTCCTACATACAGGATATTGCTCGCAGAGGCAGAGAATCACTTCTTGAATGTTAGGAGTGGTCATTTACCGGTAGTCCAACCCCTCATTCTACAGACTGAGAACCCTTCACAGCCCTTTTTTGTGCTTTCTATCACTGAGAAAGATCTTCCTAACTCATCTCAGAACCCAGATCTGGCTGTCAAAGCAGGGCCTTCAGGAAGGTGTGTCTGGGAAAATGGGTTGTAAAACAAAAGCCAAGGCCAGGCAAAGGTGGCTCACGCCTGTAATCTTAGCACTCTGAGAGGCTGAGGCAAGTGGATCGCCTGAGCTCAGGAGTACAAGACCAGCCTGAGCAAGAGCAAGACTACTGTTTCTACTAAAAATAGAAAAATTAGTTAGGCATTGTGGCAGTCACCTGTAGTCCCAGCTACTCAGGAGGCTGAGGCAGGAGGACTTGAGCCCAGGAGTTTGAGGTTGCCATGAGCTAGGCTGACCCCATGGCACTCAATCCAGGGCAATGGAATGAGACTCTGTACCAAAAAAAAAAAAAAAAAGAAAAGAAAGAAAGAAAGAGAGAGGCCCAGCGCCTGTGGCTCAAGTGGCTAAGGCACATACATCTAAGGTGGCGGGTTCAAATCGGGCCCGGGCTGCCAAACAACAATGACGGCTGCAACCAAAAAAAATAGCCAGGCATTGTGGCGGGTGCCTGCGGTCCCAGCTACTTGGGAGGCTGAGGTAGGAGACTCGCTTGAGCCCAGGAGTTGGAGGTTGCTGTGAGCTGTGGTGCCATGCCATGGCACTCTGCCCAGGGGGATAGCTTGAAGCTCTATCTCAAAAAAAAAAAAAAAAAAAAAAAAGAGAGAGAAAAAGAAAAGAGCCCTTGAAAATCCAGGAGAAACTATAATCCAATTGTTCCCACTTTGGTCTCAGGACATTTAAAAATTATTGAGCTTTCCTTCAAAAATTCAAAAAAGAAAAAAATGCTCAGCACCCAAAGCTCAGTGGTTAGGGCGCTGGCCACATACACCAAGGCAAGCCAGTTAGAACCTAATCCAGGGCCTGCTAAACAATGACAACTGCAACCAAAAAAATAGCCAGTGGTGGCACCCATAGCTCAGTGGGTAGGGCGCTGGCCACATGCACCCAGGCTGGCAGGTTCAAACCCAGCCTGGGCCAGCTAAACAACAAGGACAACTAGAACTAAAAAAAAGTAGCCAGGCCTTGTGGCAGGCACCTATAATCCCAGCAGCTTGGGAGGCTGAGGCAAGAGAATTGCTTAAGCCCAAGAGTTTGAAGTTGCTGTGAGCTGTGACACCACAGACTCTACCCAGGGCGACAGCTCGAGGCTCTGTCTCAAAAAGAAAAAAAAGAATTATGAATACACTTAGATTTAGGACTGGCTCATAGCAAAAAAAAAAAAAAAAATACACAAACACACATTCTTTCAGGCACCAGAGTAATGACATCATCATACATCTGGTAAATTCATAATTATTTCCCCCCCAAAGCTAAAAGGAATAAAAGCAACACAGAGGATGGAGCAAGTAGGAATTAGAACAAGTTTCAACAGCAATGAAAGCCAGGAAATACTCAAATAACCTTAATATGCTGAAAGAAGAAAGCTTCCAAGCTCCAGTAACTGTAAGCAGTGAAACAAATCCTTCAAGAATTTCAAGATTAAAAAAAGAATTTAGTGATAATTAAAGACACATTTAGATCAGCAAATCAGATAAAGTTTGACAAAAAGCAGGTCTTTACTAAAAGAAGTAATAAAGAATGTACCTCAGGCTAAAGGAACGAGGAAAATCAGAGATTTAAGAAAGAAGGAAGAAAAAGGGGAAAAAGGGGGGAAGGAATAGAATATAAAAGAAATATAAAAAAGTAAGAAAGAGGGCGGTGCCTGTGGCTGAAGGAGTAGGACGCTGGCCCCATATGCTGAGGGTGGCGGGTTCAAACCCAGCCCCCGCCAAGAAACTGCAAAAAAAAAAAAAAAGTAAGAAAGAAAACATTTTGGCTCGGCGCCTATAGCTCAACCGGCTAAGGCGCCAGCCACATACACCTAAGGTGGCGGGTTCGAATCCCCAGCCCGGACCCGCCAAACAACAATGACGGCTGCGACCAAAAAATAGCCGGGCGTTGTGGCGGGCGCCTGTGGTCCCAGCTACTTGGGAGGCAGAGGCAGGAGACTCGCTTGAGCCCAGGAGTTGGAGGTTGCTGTGAGCTGTAATGCCATAGCACTCTACCCAGGGGGACAGCTTGAAGCTCTGTCTCAAAAAAAAAAAAAAAAAAAGAAATGAGTATAACTGTGATGGATGTGTTACTTAGTTCAATGTACATTTCACATTGTAAATTGAAGCAGTACCCTGAACCCCATAAATCCATCAATGTACAAAGTTATGATTTAATAAAAAACAATTAAAAACAGAGAGAGATCAAAAGACATATCATGAATTTGGAGAGGACATTTGCAACCTATAAATTAACAAATAATTAGTATCCAGAATATATAACGAACACTTTAAAAAATCAATCAGAGAAAGAAATGAAAATAAAAATAAGCAAAGAACTTGAATACCCACTTCAAAGAAGCACAAATGGCCAATGAACACAAAAAAGGAAGCCTAACTTCAGGAAATGCTAATAAAAATACAACAAACACCATTTCAAACCCATCAGATTAGAAAAAAACAATTTAAAAGTCTGACAATATCAAGTGTTGGAGAGGAAGTGAAGCAACCAAAACACACACTGCTGGCTCTTGACTCAGTAACCACAAGATTTACAATTACCATGAGCCAATTCAGTGACTCAAATACTCAAGTGTTTGGTAAGCATTAAGCAACTGATGATGACCAATCAAGCATTCTGAAAACACAAGCAGATTACTGCCAAATACAAATTTTGGCCCCTAATGAACTGAGTCCAAATTGACTCAGCAATATGACAAAGAAAACTTTAGTCCCTTATCCAGTTTATCCAGATTTTTTTCTGAAGTACAAAAAATTCAGATATTCATTTCCTCCTATAATATTGATGACTTCCTAAGTGACTAAAATTTTAGGCCAGGTTGTGGCTCATGCCTATAATCCTAGCAATCTGTAAGGCCGAAGCAAGTGGATTGCTTGAGCTCAGGAGTTCAAGACCAGCGTGACCAAGAGCAAGACCCTGTCTCTACTAAAAACAGAAAAATTAGCTGGGCATTGTGTTGGCTGCCTGAGTCCCAACCACTCAGGAAGCTATGACAGGAGGATCACTTGAGCCCAGGTGTTTGAGATTGCTGGGAGCTAAGCTGAGGCCATGGCACTCTAGACTGGGTGATAGACTGAAACTTTGTCCCCCCCCCCAAAAAACAAAAAGATCCCATAATAGCCCATGTCAGCCTAAAAAAAGAAAGAAAAAAGAAATTTAATGATATAGTTACCATTCCAGTTATACTATTATCTCAATGAGAATAAGTACTTTAAATGCTATTAACTGAAAACTGGTGCTTACACTTTACAGGAGCTAGAACGGTCCTGTGACCACTTAAGAGGAGGAAAATGGTGTAACAGAACATGGACACTAACGTGTAACAGAACATGGACACTGGGTTGGATAGTCAAATTCAGACTCTACCATTTATGGCTGTAACCTCAGTTTTCTCAATATATAAAAAGCATGTATATCACAACTTACCTACCTAATCAAACTGTGAGAATTAATGAGATTATATAAAGTACTTTATAGTCCTGGCTATTAGAATGTGCACCTCAAATAAAATTTTTAAAGCCTGAAATTATAACTCCATTCACAGGAAAGTATTACTCTTACATTCGAATTATTTTCCCATATTACAAGCAACTGTATGCAACAGGTTAGAAAAGCAATATTCTGTTTACTTCTTTTTCTAACTGAAAGGACTTTCCTTCTAAGAAATTCTGAAAAATTTTGTTTTTTCCTATAAAAAATCTGGAAAAGACGCATTTTCATTTGTCCTTGTGGTAGAGAAGCAAGGATTCTCATACGCTTCTTTTCTAAGCTTAGTTTCAACTCTTTCAACCTTTTCGGCACAAGGGTTGGTGTTTATTTTTTTAAGAAAAAGTTTAATTTTATTTTTTTTTTTTGAGATAAGAGTCTCACTATGTAGCCCTGGGTAGAGTGCTGTGTAGTCACAGCTCACAGCAACCTCAAACTCTTGGGCTTAAACAATTCTCTTGCCTCAACGTCCCAAGTAGCTGGGATTACAGGCACCTACCACAACGCCCAGCTATTTTTTGATTGTAGTTGTCTTTGTTGTTTGGCAGGCCCAGGCTTGATTCAAACCTACCAGCTCTGGTGTATGTGGCTGGTGCCTTAGCTGCTGAGCTACAGGCACCAAGCCTATTTAATGTTTTAAAGTACTGGGCTCGGCGCCTATAGCTCAACCGGCTAAGGCGCCAGCCACGTACACCTAAGGTGGCGGGTTCGAATCCCCAGCCCGGACCCGCCAAACAACAATGACAGCTGCAACCAAAAAATAGCCGGGTGTTGTGGCGGGCGCCTGT
>CAUYQS010020386.1:0-26852 GCA_963574585.1 Otolemur crassicaudatus | reverse complement strand
GGTGGACACGGGGCATTCAGGTGCCGTGGTGTGGCTGGGTGGACACGGGGCATTCAGGTGCCGTGGTGTGGCTGGGTGGACACGGGGCATTCAGGTGCCGTGGTGTGGCTGGGTGGACACGGGGCATTCAGGTGCCTTGGTGTGGCTGGGTGGACACGGGGCATTCAGGTGCCGTGGTGTGGCTGGGTGGACACGGGGCATTCAGGTAGAGCTGTTGCTTCAGACGCCTGCGAGTCTCCTGCACCAGCCACGGGAATCAGTCTGGCGTGCTCCCTTTTCCTGTCTCTGGGCTGGGAAGGTTATTATTTTCACCACTCACGGTGTCACCCACGCTGAGATGTGGGTCTCTCATCGAGTCTGCCTGATAATGAGAGCTTTTGATATGCAGATTTGGGCATTTCTTGAGCTCCAGAACATGTTCTATTTATGTCTTTGAAGATTGTTTATCTCCCTTTAACACTGTCAATGGTTCCTTCCCTGTTTATAACCAAAATGCAATCAGCACAGCTCACCATGGTCGTGTCCACTCAGGGCCTCCCTCTGGCCACTGCCCTGCCACCACTTGACCTAACCCCTAACGGGAAGGCCTCTGCCCTGGTTCACGTTATTCTTTTTTTTTTGACTGGGCTGGGTTTGAACCCACCACCTCCGGTATATGGTGCCGGCTGGTCACTGTCCCCTCTCGCTGCTCACTTCCCAGTGCCCAGGGACCATCTTGCTGGTGGCCTGACTGACCTGAGCCCACAGCAGAACCACTGTTCCCCTCCCAGGGGTCCCTGTGCAGCCTTCTGGAACCCTCCTGTGCACCTGGCACAACTCTGGGATCTCTGGAAGGTGCTCCACGTGGCCACTGGACCTGCTTGTCACTGTCTGACCATGTCGCACAATTCTCGTACCACCGGGGATGTGTGGAAACACCACCTCCTTTCCCCCTGCAGCACCTGAGTTGTTTTCTTGCCTCTCAACTGCTCCTTCTTGGTGTCTGAACTAACAAGAGCCCTCCGGCGGGCAGCAGCTGCGGCCTTTGCTGGCTTCTTGATCCCAGTCCTCTGAAAGGTGGGGTCATCCCCTGCCTCCTGGAGGACTGGCTGTATTCCATGCGTATCAGTGGCTGCCTGGCTCCACCTACTTCAATTTAGAGAATCCGTGCTGCCCGTCCGAGACCTCTGCAGAGCCCTGACTCCCACATAACATTAATTATCATGTGTCCTGTTCCCTGTGTGCTCCCTGCCATCCGCCCTGAGCACCTGTGGAATTCAAGTTCCCGCGAGGGCTCTGTCCATTGAGAAGTCTCCCCTACCTAGAGCAAGCGCAGGTGGGATGAATGAACAGGTAAACAGGATGCGGATGTGTGGGTAGCAAGTAGCTCCCCCCTGCCTCACAAGATGTGCCCCTGAGGTCCTGTGCCTCCTGCCCACAGGAGCAAGCCTGGCCTGGAAGGAGCAGCAGGTTCATCCACACCCCAGGGGCTGGGCTCCCTGCCAGCCTGCAGTAAGAACTAAAAGGATGGACAGGTCAGCAACTGACTGACCTGCAAGGACCAGCATCTCCACTGGTTCCTCCCTTATCACCCACTCAGTCTCAGCCTTCTGTTGACCCTCGGTCTGTGCAGGGTCAGTGCTGTGGGTATACAGAGCCTGCCCCAGAGTGTGGGGACCTCTGATTTTCTTTTAACAAATAGAATGTGTCAGAGGTAATGGGACACCACCCTGGTGATCACAGCACCAAAGATTCTGACACCTGTCCGGCTGAGAGGGCCTCCCCTCCCTGGCTGGAAGAAGTGAACCTCCACCCCTTGGGCTGCCTTCAGGAGAGCGCCGAGCGCAGCACCTGGACACAACCATGGACAGTGGCCAGCAGGGCCCTCGGCCACTGCTCTGAGGGCCTCCAAGTGCTGAAAGCCACCAGCTGCCATGTGAGCCTTTCTCTGTTGGGCCTCAGATGAGACCTCGGTGCCGGCCAATGCAATGGCAGCTTGTAGAGGACCCACAGGCATGGTGAGACCATAAAGTGTGCTGTCTGATGGGGCCACATCCATGAAGCACAGCTGTGAAAATTCACACAGTGATTTTACCACACAGGGCAGTAGCTGGGACTGGGCCTCCCCAGCATGGACACTTCCCTTTCTGTTGACCATACAAGTGACTGAGGTCAGCCCTGGTGGGGTGAGTCCTCTTCCTGTGTGGGAACAACTGCTTTACCCCAAGTCCTTGCAGGGGCACCACTCGGCTCTGCAGCGCCTGTCATGGCTGCCGTGGCTGCCGTGGCACTCACATGGACACGGGCGGTGCTCAGGCCTGCTTCCTTCAGTGAGCAGGAAGCTGCCCACTGCTCTGAGAGTAATGACCAAACTGTCCACGCTGCTGCCTACCCTCTCAGAGCTGCTAACCCCACGCCATGCCTGGACCTTCCCCACGGACAGTGACCCCAAGACGAGCCGCCCTCTTGAGCCTGGGCCTCCTGGAAACACTCATTTTCCTCCAGGCCTTGGGTATCTCTACAAATTAATGCCTTTAAGGAGATTATTTGGCAGTGATGTTTTTCAAATTTTTGCAAAAAATAAAAAATGTCTCATATTTTCAGACATTTATATTACATAGGTTCTCACATCACTGGCATATTTTCTGGCTAACATTTTCTTCCCCAGAGTTGGAGGGAAGAAGGAAGAATCAAATGTGTGTTTTCAAGCATTTCTCCAGAATTTTAGAAAATCTATATGTCGTGTAGTCTGCGAACAGAGATAAATCCGCTGCTATTACCCTCTGAAATTAAAGCTCTCAGGAGCCGGGCTCGGAGCAGCCACCCCTGCACGCGGGTGGAGCCAAACGCTTCTTCATTACCAATCCCCCTTTATTTGCATCTTCCAGCTGGGAAGACAGTTATGTAAATTATTATTTTATCATTTTTATCATTATTTTGAGCAGTGTTCATTGATCATTTTCTGTATGACAGACTTTCTGCAAGAATAGACAGATCAGAGGATTGATTTTTTTTTTACTTCCCTGTAACAATTTGGCCCAATTCTGTAAATACGCACTTTACAGACTTCCTGAAACTGGCTGGCTGGGTGCTGGGCCTCCGCGGTGTGTCGCTCACCGCTGACCTAATGGTGTCTAATGGGAAGTCGGGTCTGCCGAGGTGGCCGCAGAACAAAGCCTCCACCTGTGCTCACAGCTGAGCCGCGAGAACAGCCGCGTCCGTCCGAGACTCAGAACGGCCCCCAGACGTATCGATCTTAGAACCAAATGTCAAATACCCCACTTTCCACAATAAATGTCTCTCTTGAAACTTCTGTGTAAATTGAATTTTTATAAATCAAATCTCATTGTAAAGCCAGTGAGGAGAGACAGTGTTTATGGGAAACTCTGCCTCCTTTATGGACGAGGGGGCCCCGCTGTGCGGCGGGGAGGGGTGGGTAGGAGACGTTGGTTAACTTTGCTCTTCAGGCCTTTTCACAATTTTCTGCTCTTTTCCAATATTGGTGTTTTGAGAGGGCAGTTACTGTGCTGTAAGTGGCTATCTGGAAAATTAAGGAAGTGCTGGGCTTGTGTCCAGGGGCAGAAAGCAGTGTCTCCCACCAGGGAGCGTCTGCGGCAGTGGAGAAAGCAGGGCCTTTGGAATCTGCCGGCCATGGTCCTGGCTCTGCTCCTTCTTCCTTGCTCAGTCTTGTGGTTCTCAAACTCGACTGTGCCTCAGAATCATCTGGATGTTTGTTAAAACAGGAATCTTGGTGCTCCCAGCCCAGGGTCTCTGATGCAGTATAGTGCAGGGTCCAGCCTGGGCATGGTCATTCTCGCAGTTCAGATGACGCAGTATAGTGCGGGGCCCAGCCTGGGCATGGTCATTCTCACAGTTCAGATGACGCAGTATAGTGCGGGGCCCAGCCTGGACATGGTCATTCTCGCAGTTCAGATGACGCAGTATAGTGTGGGGTCCAGCCTGGGCATGGTCATTCTCACAGTTCAGATGACGCAGTATAGTGCAGGGTCCAGCCCGGGCATGGTCATTCTCGCAGGTTCAGAGGAGAAACCAAGGTTTTCCATTTAGTTCTTCCTGCCACAGGAGCTCCCACCCTGTAGTCCAGGGAGCCACAGGGTTCTGCCAGGGGTCCTGAATGCCCACTCCATTGCACACAAAGGAAATGGGCACAACCATGGGGCCAATGGGCCCTTTCATCCCTGACCACCGTCACTGGGGGTTCCAATGGCATTTGGGTTCCAAGAAATGCGCATCGGTTCAGAGGCAGATCCAGGAACGGGGAAGAAGAAGGTCATTTCTTGCTCCCCGGGGCATCTCACGCAGGCAGCAGCTGCAGGGGCCCTTGAGAAAGGCTCAGAGGCCCGACAACAGTGTACCCCGTGTGTGAGTTTCAGGGACTTACAGCACATATCGTGCCCTGCCCTTCAGTCCAGGGCTCTGAGTCTACAAACAGGTGCAATGTGGAACCTGCGTGAGGGAGCCTGGCTCACTGTGATGGCCTCTGCAGTTGGGGTTTTCCCACCAGAACTTAAAGCGTTTTTGTATTTTCCATGTTGAGTAATGTTTAGTGAGCTTTTGCACATGCTGCATTCCCAGCAGAGATTGGATCAATAGTCATGGCTAAGGTCACCTGTGGGCAGGAGTGTCTGCACATCGGTCCGACCGACGTCTCTGTCCCTTGGATGCTGCCTTCTGGCCTCTCCTTTTCAGGCTCCATCATCCCCGTCCTGGTGGTGCCCCGGCCCTCATTCCAAGCTTGCCAAAGAGCTTCCCGAGAGCACAGCTGCTCCCCGGGAAAACACATTTCCCCGTGAGCGTCGTCTGGGCCTCCTCGGGCGGGTCACAGGGAAAGGGCAGTGCCGCCCCTGGTAACAAGTCTCCTGTGCTCCTGGGCTCTCTGCATCTGTATTGCCTTCTCATCACACCAGGGGAGATGTGGCACCTCGGATGGATTTAGGTCGTCAGGGAGTCTAAGTTTTAACCATTCAATCAAGAAAACTGTTGGAAACTCTTCAGCTTCTCGAGCTCACATGTTAAATCTAAGATCTCTGGTGAGGACACTGCGACTGGCAAGCGTGGCCTGATCCCAATTTATCCTCCATCCTCTTTGGTCTGACACCCTTCAAATTCATTTCCACACTTTCCTCACATTTCTGCTGGTGAAAATTAGCAAAATCTCATGATTCTTTCATAGTATAAACTACCTCCTCCCAGAGCCCACATTACACTTACCCGCCGAGGTATAGAGAGCTCTGACTTCAGTTATAGATAAAGGGCGAATCTGGGGAAAATAGACATCCCTCTGCAGGTCACCTCTCTCAGGTGAACGAGGCTCAGTTAGCTGCTCTCCTCACACATAGGGGCCACTCGTGCTGGAGAGAGAGAGAGAGAGATTGAGATTCAGGAGCTCAAGGGTCTTGACTTTATCTAAATCTGTCCAGATGTACCCGTTGTGTGATACAATATTCCCTTCTTCCAAACCGGCTGTATGATCGTCACATGGAGGGTCAGCAGCAACGTGCATTCAACTTACATTTCTGCAGCCCGTGCAAGTGTATTTCAGTTCTGATTTGCAGCAAGTTCCTCCCTACAGTGGCAAGAAAGAAAGAGATTATTTTAGGGTTGCTCTGAAATCTCTTTGATTCTCTGACCATGACTTAACGGGGGCCTTTATAGCCCTGAGTTGGTCATTTTTTTCCTGTAAACTCTACAGTATAGTAAAAAGATAACTATTGCCCTTGATCCTTATGACCATGTGGCAACATAACAGTTAACGACAGCCCTTGGTGCCCGGCAACCCCAGAGCCAGGCCAGCTCATCAGGTTGTGTTTGTAACACCGATGGCATCTCACCATCCAACACATCTGAGCTCAGAGTTTCGTGTAAGACCAAGGACGTGACCATCCCTATCCTAGAATCCAGTTTTTGAGGGTCTATTTCCTGTGGTGCTGAAACTATTTCTGGTGCTAAATGTTATGACGCCAGGACTCAATCAGAGAAACAAAACCCACACAGGCTTTTGACAGATGGGATTTAATATAGGGAGTGGGCTGTAGGAGTCGGAGGGATGGACCATCAAGACGGAAGTCCTGTAAGAATCCACCCATCAGTTATAACCCCCCTGGGGTAGAAAATAGCATTTCCCACCCTGGATCCTGCACTGTTCTGTGTGTAGATCTTGTGTGAGGGTTAGACGGAGAACAAAACTGTAGGAGCCAGAGCGAGCGATTTGCCAAGAAGAGAAAATTTGCTCTACAAAGAGAAGAAAGACAAGAACCCAGAGAATCAGGGCAGTTTAGGAGCTGGAAGGTAAGGCTGAGAGGGAAAGAGGGTTCTGCAGGTAGCAGTCCCTTTCTGAAAAGGATATTGAGAACAGCAGAAGTTAAGGAAAGCATGTGAAGGCATTTTGCAGGGAATTAAGCGCATCCTTCCATCTCTCTGATGTACTTTGAGAGAAATGTCAGCAGTCATTGGAACTGGACTGAGGTCTCCGCTCTGTGCCTATTTTCTCTTTGGACCTCAGGTGCAGAGGGGGCTCCCCAGGTCCTCGGTTGTCACCAACTCATTTCCGCCTTCGGCTCAGACAGGACTCCATCTCCCACCTCGCTGTCACGTCTCCCTTCCGTGACTGAGTGTCACCGCCGCTCTCGCCTCTCGCCCTGACATCTGCACCAATGTGTTTGATATATGCAATTAGGTAGATATGTGACTTGGAGAAGCAGGCGGTGTTGTGTACATGTGCATATATGAATAGATTAGAAACGCGTGTGGGATAATGTGCCATCACTCTCCTTTGGTTTCCTACACGGCACACAAAGAGGGCCTTCCTTCACGGCGCTGTAGCGCGTGAGCCCTGCTGCGGGGTCCCACGTCCCCAGTTCTGGTGGCCCAAGTCCAGTACCAGACACTCAGATGGCTGGTCGCCCACCCCTGCCTTGTGCCCGACCTGCTTGTGTGTTTCTCCAGGGTGCTTCCAGGAGGGCACAGAACACGTGAGGATTGGGTAGGGCTTCTTTCCTTGTATTAAATTAAGATATAATTTACATGCCATAAAATTTACCTTCGTAAAGTATACAATCCAATGGTTTTTAGTATTTTCACAAACACAGTGACAGCACCACAATCTAATTCCAGAAGATTTTATTACCCTATAAAGAAACCCAGCAGCCCTTAGTAGTCACTTCCCCGTCTCCCACCAACCGGCAAGGACTGACCTAGTTTTGTATGGATTTGTCTATATTTCTCTCCTTTAAAAAATGCTGTTTATTCACTTATTGACTGTCAGGTGAAAAAAAGTTAAATTAATTATACATCTCAGACCATAAACACGAGCCTGATTCTTTTCTATTTTATTTTTTTAATGATCTAATTCTTCTCAGATCTCTCCGCCTGCTCTCCTCGCGGTTGGCACCTGCTCTAATGTTTTGGGCTAACCGTGATGTTAATAGCTGGTTGTACTTACAAAGTACAGAGTATCCATTTTTACGTAATTGTGTACACAATGGTTTGTACCAGGGCTTCCTTACTTGCTCAGCTCTGCAGTTCAGGATGCAGAAAGAAGAGACAGAAAAAGGAGCTGGTCTAAATGCCATTTCCCATGAAAAGAAGCAGGGACTGTGGAGAAATTGCTGATTCCAAGTCTGGACAGAAAACGTTTAGCAAGATCCTGGAAAACCTCTTCACCTCTCCCAGCAGGAACTCTGGAGAGGTCAACGGGGGCGTGGGAAACATCCTCAGAAAACAAATATGAGATTAACAGCGACATAATCTGCCACTCACTGGCAAATATCAACTAGACGTAAGTCTGTGCACTCACAATAATAATGAAAAAATAACTCACTCATCGACTTTGGAGGATGGTGGAGAATAGATGCACTTACCTTGAAAAGCAGAAAGAAAGGGTTTTGTTTTTCCTGTCTGAATTTATCCACAGTTACTCGAACAGTTTTTGAGGGGAAGTTTCCCTCTGTAAAATGATTCCAGCTGATGAATAAATAAGAAATCACAAAATTTCAATATTACGGTTTTTAAAGGTTGATGGATTAACGGGTGTAGGCAACCATCGTTGATACCGGTGACGTAAACTGAGACACAATCAGATACTGGGTAACTTATGCAAGAGACAAAAAATATCATCTATCAAACACCTTTGCCCAAATAAACTAAAACTAAACAACAACAACTAAAACGTTAATCTGTTTAAGCTTCTGGACCTTTTAAATTCCAGGAAGTTGAGGACATTCGAATATCCAAATTATCTCATGGGGATGCAATCAGCAAAATCCAGACTGTGGAAACTAGGGACAAACACCCTGCTCTCTCGAAAAAATATGGTTCCTAGAAAAAATATGTGGGGAAGAACTCATAAAGACAGCACGGGACTTAGGAGGTAAACCAATCACACTGGATGGCCACACCTGCACGTGTGCAGGCAAAATGCACGTACATACACAAACAAATCGCTAAAAATAGTTTCAGAACACGCAGGGAAATGTGAACATTCCAGACATAAGCAGTGTGCTTGATGATGGCAAAAATTGATTGCTGAAACTTGTGGAGTGGGGTTATAATAGTATGATGACATTCACAAGGGATTCTATTCAAAAGGGAAAGGAATTATATTTCTAAATTATATACTTAAAGACAAAATGATATTCTTTTTGGAATTTAGTTCCAAAGTAAAAGGAGATGAGATGGGGGGTGGGCGGAGGCTCAGCAGAAACAAAGTTGGTGGGTGTTGCTCTCTGTGAAAGCTGAGAGATGACCACAGGGCCCCTTCTACAGCTTTCCTTTTTTAAAATTTTCTGCTTATGTTTGAAGTTTTCTATAATAAAATTCAAAGCGCGCAACTCTGGAGAAAACACTGGTCTCCCTGCAGCCCAGACTCTTCCTTGCTGGGAGATGTGGGCACTTGCTGAAATTCTCAGACCGTCAGTTTCTTCTGGGAGGAAAGACGTGAGCATCTCACTCGCAGGTGGGTCAGGGACACCTGATGGAGGCCTGCCCGTCACTGTGGATTCCTAGTTTGTGGCTTCTGAGTGTTACCCAGGACCTGTCCAGTGAATTTCATTTGTCCACACCACAGCCTGGGCCAGTGAGCCATCAACTTTGAGGAACAAGGTTGCTGAGTCACGGCCGCCACTGGGGCTGGCTCTGCACAGAAACTCCTGTCTCCTCACTCTAGCTGCTGGCTGGAAGCATCTTCCTCTCTCTATTTTGCCATTATGAGGTCTTATTTTTAGGTAATTTCAGTGTCTCTTTATCTACATCTTAGCCATTTGGTTCTGCTTTTCTAGGAATTATCTGCCATATTCTCACTGACACATCCATCCTCTCTCTCGGCATTTTTCCCGTGGATGTGCAGGAGAGCCCGGCACCTTCAAGGTGACAGCGCACATCGCTTCAGATGCTAGAAATAACTTCTAGTCTTTCATTTGTCTGAGTTCTTTGTCCAGACTGTGCTTTTTCAAAAGAAAATGTAACTTTGATGTAACCTCAGTGTATCACTTCTTACCTTGAGACCTGTGCTTTCAAGTCTGGGTTTAGAATCTGTCCGCATCAGATTAAAAATACAGTCCCACCATATTTATCTATTAGGTATATTATTTTATATTCAGTATCTTTTAAAAATCTGCCTGGAGTTCACTTGTGACTATAACATAAGGCAGTCGTAAGACTGTTTTTCTCCATATTATAAACCACTGTTTTTTAAACACAGTTTGTAAAACAATCCATCATTCCCCACTGGTTTGCAGACTTGAGTACATGAGTGCATCCATGAAGACTGCATGTCCATGAGAATGGTCCCCCCTCCCCTGGCATACAGGTTGCCAAACATGTATTTTAATCGCATCCCTGAGTCCCGCAGTTACCCACAGGAGACTCCCGAGTTCTATTGTCCCATTTGCCCTGTCCATGCCATGAGCATCACGCAGTGGGTGTGCTCAGAGTGCTGTCGAGACTGCCTCTGTGTCCAGCAAGGAGTAACCCCACCTTTGTTGCTTTTTCAAATTCTGCTTAGCTATTTGTAGACTTTGATTCTCCCATATAGATTCTAAAAATAAATATATTGAATTAATAAAAAATCATAATTTTGATTGGGAGTACACTAAAGTTTTATGTAATACAAGAAAAAAACAAGCTTTTTAGTGGTAAATCACTCTATATTTGAGCAGTTTTTCTCTTTACTTATTAAACTCTTATTTTACGTTGTCTGATTAAGCTTAAATTGTTTTTCATAAAGATCTTGTTCATCGGGTGGCACCTGTGGCTCAAAGGAGTAGGGCGCCAGTGCCAGATGCCAGAGGTAGTGGGTTCAAACCCAGCCCAGGCCAAAAACTGCAAAAAAAAAAAAGAAAAAATAAGATCTTGTTCATCCCTTTTAGAATACTTTTATTTCTTTACAAACATAATTCATACTATGAATGGAATTCTTTTTTCTATTGTATCATTGGGTAATTATTTCTGATGTAGAAGGATCTTATTCCTGTAAATAAATTGACTTGCAAACTTGTTGAATTCTCTTAATAATCCCAACAGTGTTAGTTTTGATTCTGTATTTCCAAACATATGATCATTTTATTTACTAATTTACTTTTTGGTATTAATGTGAGTTTACAACATAACTTAGGGTTGAATTTTAAATTGCATTCATGTATTTACTGATGGAACAATGTGCTTTTTTTCCTCTATTAATGAGCCTGGTGTATTAACTTAGTCCATTTGGGGAGGATTAAAAATATGCAAGTATAATAATGAATGAATTTATTTCTCCAAATTCTTTCATTGTTTTTGTTTATTTTATTAAAATTATATATGTTCATGATTATTTTGAAGTTTTAATCAATCATCATTACCAATATATAGTATTTCTCTTCCTTGGGATATCCTTAATTTTAAATATTCATTACCTCTTATTTATTTATTTATTTTTGCAGTTTTTGGCCAGGGCCAGGTTTGAACCCGCCACCTCTGGCATATGGGGCTGGCACCTGACTCCTTTGAGCCACAGGCACTGTCCCATATTCATTACCGCTTATTACTTTGACCTTTTATAAGTTCAACAATTTTTGTATTATTTAGTTTTAAGTGTATTTCCCATAGAAATCATATGCTTAGATCATGTTTATTCTCTCCATTATGGTAGATTCTTTTTCCTGGAAATTTTAATACATTTATATTTATTTTTGTAACAATTACATTTATACTTATTTTAGCAATATTATTTTACATTTTTAAAGTTATCCTATTTTGACTCAGGTTTTCTACTTCATCTTTCTTTTTTATTGTTGACTGGAACTTTCTACTGAGTGATTCTACACGCTGTCCACCTGCTCATCAGTGGCTACCATCTGTATCTTTCTCACTTACAGCTGCTGTCAATGAAGCTGATGGAACATTCACCGACCAATCTTTAGGCAGACATGGGTATTTTTCCTCCTTTGATTAGCTGCCCACAGTCTTTTTCAAAGTGGTTGTACTATTTGCATTTTCACCTTTGATGCGTGGAAGTTTCAGTGGCTCCCAATCCCTGCCATCTTTTGCCTGTTTTATATTAATCTTCTCTGTTCCAGTCAGGCGTTTAGCCACCTGCTCTTGTAGTTCCACTGCACGTTTCCACCAAGACCAGCGACGCCGAGGGTTTTCACAGGTGCACCCGCCATGGCTCTCTCTTCTCCACTGAAACATCTGTCCCCACTTGTGCATCTTTCTAAATTAGTTTCACCATTTTTTCTTTTTGAGTGGTAAATGTTTTCTATACGTTATGAGTACAGATTTTTAGGCAGATATGTGTTTAATAGATATGAACTCCCAGTCTATGTCTTGTTCTTTTATTCTCTCAACTGGGATTTTTCAGGAATAAAACATTTTCCATTATTGTGAAGTCTAACTTTTCAACATTTTATTTTGTGGTTTATACTTAGCGTCTTATATAAAAATACAGAAACTTAAACAAAAACCATATGCCTTGTCTAAACTCATTAAAATGTTCTCTATGCTTCTCCTAGAAATGTTCTTCTCAGAGTTTTAATTTATTCTTTTTTGGAGTTGCTTTGACTATTTGTATTTCAGTACATTTTAGAGCATCTTGAGTGCTTTTCTAAAAGAGAAAGAAATTGATTTTGGTTTGGATTGTGTTGAATCTATGGATCAATTTGGGGATAATTTATGAGCCCTGAGATAAAGTTAAAAACAAAAATTGGGGGATCATGTGTATCTTTTCTGTAAAGTGTAGGTTTCATCATTTATTCCATTTAGTAAGCCCAACAGATCAGGACACAACTGCTATTGAAAAAATGGTTCATTGTTCCCAGTTCCCAAGAGGCGGGGCTGTGTCACACCAGGCATGGCCACAGCAGGGAGACCCCAGGGTCAGTCTGGAGCGGAACCAGCTACGGGAAAGCACGAACAGGAGCCTTTGTTGTGGTTTCCATGGGGAAGGCAAAGCCAGGCTGAGAGGCAGGCTTGGGATTAGCCGGTGTGACTGATCGCGGCAGGCTTTGGGGCATGGCGGCTTCGTCTCACCGTCTGGTACCTGGCCCTGGGTTGAACGGCATAGGGGATTATTTCTTCCTGAAATAAAAGAACCAGATAGAGGGGGTGTTTCTGAGTGTGAGCTCTGATTCCACAGACTTTCCTACAAAAGGTGTGTGATGTCTCCAAGAACTGGCTGTCCCTGGAAGGGACCATATCTCCCCAGGCAGTGAGTTCCCAGGAGCCAGAGCACCAGAAATATAAAATTTAAAAAGAATTAATAAAATATTTAAAAATTCACTTTTTTGGTCCCTTAACATAGAATTTCATCATCTATTTAGGTGTTTCATTTTTTACTTTTTAGAGACAGGGTCTCACTGTGTTGCCCAGGCTGGGCTGTAACAGCTACTCAGTTATTCATAGATGTGGTCACAGCTCACTTCAGCCTCCAACTTCTGGCCTCAAGTGTTCCTCTTGCCTCAGCCTCCTGAATTGCTGCCATGACAGGCTCATGCTACCACACCCAACTTTGTTTGTTTAGGTTTTTAAAAATTTTCTTCACCAAAGCCTTGTTTCTTATATTTTGTTAGAGTTACTCCTAAATATTTCCTATTGTTTGGGACTAGCAGAGATAGTAATTTTCAATGTTCAAGTTTTCATGGCTAGCATATAAAAATAAAGTGGATTTTTAATATTAATTTGATATCCTGAAAACTTGCTAAGTTTATCGTTGGATAGAGTAGCTTTTGTTTTAATGATATTCATGTTTTTATCTATTTTCTTGCTCATAGGACAAGTATTTGTGAATTGTCTTGACATCCTAGGTGATCAGTTCCGTTACCTGTTTTATTCCTGTTCTGTGTCCCTGGCTTGCATTTTTCCATGGCTGGTACATTCCTTCTTCCTTGCATGCCTGGAGATTTTCAGTGGATCCTGGACATTTGTGGTTTAATTTCTTGGTTGCTAGATTTGCTGTGCTTCTTTAAACATTGCCATGTTTTGTTCTGGGAAGAAGAAAAGTTAGGTTCTCTGGTAGTTTTATTTCTTTTCTTCTTTTTATGCTTGATGTTAAGCTTTATTAGGGTATGGAAAAATAAATTATAGCATAATACTATCAATAAACATGGTTTTTATGGAAGTTGCAACCTCAAGCTATCAAATAGACTGGGAATACACCCATTTTATGATGTTACGTGGAAAAAAATCAGCAAAGGTGATACATCTGTACACAATAACCCCACTACTCCTGTTCTTAAATTGGTATCACATCTACAGCCAATAAAACTGATAACAATATGCTGAAAATCCAGGTTTGGATCGCCCCTCAGATGGGGAGATTATAGGTCATTAAGCGTTTTTAACACTGTTTTCCAGCATTTTTCTTCAATGCATGAAGTATTACTTTTGGTTAGAAAAAAGGTTAATACTGTTAATAATAAAAACAGTTGGTTATACTAGAATGGCTAGAATGAAAATGGCAGCTGACGCTGATGTTGGCAAGGACATGGGACAAAGGGAGTATAAAAATTTTTGAACATTTTATGAGTATTCACTAAAACCACTAATGAACACGCCTTGGGAGCAGAAATTGCACCCTTAGGAAGAGGCCCAGGAGAAAGGCGTGGAGCTGCACCAAACCACACAAGGAGCCCATGGCCACACTGCACAGAGCCCCGAACGTGAACACTCCACAGGTTCATCAGCAGTGGAAGGGTAACCAGCCACAACGTGTCAGGCAGGATATAGAAACAGGAGGGACAGACCTGCCTGCACAGAGCCGCCAGGTGAGTCTCACACCTGAACACAAATGAACACATGTGAAGTGCACGGTCCCCACAAAACACATGCATCACGTTTAAAGCCAGGATAAAGGTTTCCCTCGGGGGCATGAGTCAGGAGGAGAGGAGCCTGGCGCTGCAGGGGACCTTGCTCTGGGCCTGGCCGCTGGCCTCCCCAAAGGGTACACTTGGCAAGTATCACGAGGCTGCATATTCAAGAGCTGTGTCCTTTTTGTATTTAATGTTTAAAAATATTGTCCCAGATTGAATATATGAAGTTTTTTACATGTACCAAGACTCTCTGAAAGGGGTTTTTGTTCTTCAAACATACCTGTGGCATCCACCCCCAAACAGTCACCAACGCAGGGAAACAAGTACTATTTTTGGTGCTTGAATGCTTGAGTTAGCAATCAGACATCTACCAATAAAATACCTGGAAGTTATCTATAATCCAATGATATCCAGTTCATATCTTTATAATTTCTGTATACTTATTTCCAACCCTGGTAATGACAGGAAAAGTGTAGCTAAATATTTGTTAAATTAATGATTAGATTTGGATGGGAAGGTGAATGGATGAATGGATGGATGGATGAGCAGATAGATGAATGGATGGGTGGATGAATGGATAGGTAGATGGACAGATGGGTATTTGGGATGGATGGATGGATGGATGGATGGATGGATGGATGGATGAATGGATGGATGGATGAATGGATGGGTGGATGGATGAGCAGATAGATGAATGGATGGATGGGTGGATGGATGAGCAGATAGATGAATGGATGGGTGGATGGATGGATGAGCAGATAGATGAATGGATGGGTGGACGAATGGATGAATGGATGAATGGATGGGTGGACGAATGGATGGATGGATGGATGGATGGATGGATGGATGGATGAGCAGATAGATGAATGGATGGGTGGACGAATGGATGAATGGATGAATGGATGGATGGATGGATGGATGAATGGATGGATGGATGGATGGATGGATGAGCAGATAGATGAATGGATGGATGGGTGGATGGACAGATGGGTATTTGGGATGGATGGATGGATGAGTGAATGGGTGACATGACCTCATTGCTCAAAATTGTAGTTTACTGCCTCTCTCTGCCTTTACACCAAGATAATAATATCATGGTCTCTATCTTCCCTTGGCTTTAACAAAATAACAGCATTAACAGTGAAGCCAGTCTGGTACTACCATCCTCCCTGTCTTATACCTGCTTGAACTCAGGACTGAACTCCTAAAATAGCACTGGCAATAATCGTCTATTCCTCTATGCTTGAGGTTTTACTGTTTCTTCTGTCTGTATGTAAAATGTGTAAGACAAAACACCAAAGCAACGAGTTCTCATGGAACTAAGTAGGAGGGCGACAGTGCCCTACACAATGGATGAAAACCTCGGGGGGTGTCCAGGAGGGCCAGGCTGTGCTGCTGCTCACCGGACGGCAAAGGCACGTTTGCTCCTCAGTGTTCAGCAGAGGAAGAGCTCTGTGAGGCTGGGGTGGCAGAGTGGGCCCTGAGAGGCCTTAGCACCCAGAAGTCTACATGTATGGGGTATGTTTCATCTACATGGAGGTGGGGACTTAAGGACTCGTGGGACTGGAAAAGCATTTAGGGGAAGCATCAAGACAAAGACCAGGGCAGAGGGTGGGATGTGCTTCCTCAACTCCAGTGGGACCACATCTGGGCAGTTGGTCATCAGGAAGGACGTTGGGGCAAGGGTGGGAGGCCAGCCAGCTACTTACCTCCCACTGAGCCCTCAAAGAAAAGTCACAGGAGCAGCATTACCAGGTGTTGGAGCTGCAAGGTGCCTTCGATAGCCTTGGTGTCATTTTACAGAATGGGAAACCAGGCCTCCCTGGGTTGGATGACTTGCCCAACCTCCATCCACAGTAAATTGCTAAAGAATCTGCCTTTTAATCCAAGGACCCTGATCCTGGGGCCAGGGCCTGCTGCCCGTAAGGAGCTGGCAAGTCTTCCCAAGTTGAACAGTACTACACATTGATCATCTTTTCCTTACACCAGACCTTGGGCAGGTCATTTTCACGGGTGCTCTGTTTAGACTCCTCCGACTATTTGGGAGGCTTCCTACTGCTTTGAAACCTCAGAAGGTGACCAAATGAGCCATCTCTGTAGTTCTGTCCAACACTGAGAGTGGACTAACGCCTGTTTGGTGTGTTTGACACAGAACCGCATCCCTCACTGGACATGTCCCTGTGGGCATGATGCACTTCTGGGCACACCTGAGCGAAGGCCAGGGAGGAGCAGGGGGTTTCCTCCATGTTGCATGGCCCCAGGTGTGCTCTGGCCATGCTGCCTTCTGTCCACTTGCAGGTGTGGCCACCGGCCCCCTCCTCTCCTTCCTGCTCTGATCGTCAGCTCCTCTCCAGAGCATCGGAACCCCTACTAACCCTCATTTGCAGGCACGCAGAGTCAGCTGGACCTTCTGAGTGATATCACCACAGCCTGATGGAGAGGGAGAAATGTCAGATGGCAAAGAGGCAATTAAGTTCCAAGACAACTTCAATGATTTGTGTTTTAGACTTTCGATTTATCTACACCTCAATTTGAGTCCATTTCCACTAACTCCAACAATCGCCTGACACAAAGCAACTGGGGGAAAACCTCCAGGAGCCTGTGATGGGAACAGATGGCCAGTGCAGGCGGGAACGGCCTACATTTGTTCCGTCCAATTGTTCCCAACGATGGCAAGAAGTCATTAAAGATGCACTTAAGGATGTAGCTTAATGCTGATCAATGACGGGACTGTGGGGGACGTTGGGTCAGCAGAGACCAAGAACTGCACCATGAGACACACGACTTTGTTCTGATGGATTATTAGAAAAAGCACTGTCATAATACGATTTTCCAGACAGTTGGATCAATGATGTCAACTATTCCTCCAAGTTCTGAGTGATGACTCGGACTTGGGAGCTCTGGATTAATGGGCAGGGGAGGCAGTCCGTCCTCCTAATGGATAGGATGGAAACACCCAAGGTGCCCCCGAGTAAATTACTCAACAGGCAGATCTGAAGATGGGAGCGAGGGCCCACCTTCCTGAATCTCACGTTTTTTTAAAGTGCCAGAGCAGCAGCAATGGCAGCTGCAGGGAGGTCACCTAAGCAGGGAGCTATCCGTGATGGGGCACTCCTGCAGAGACGTAAAGATGCCTGGGGCCAAAATGCCAGCCTGGAGGAAGGTCTCTGCTCTGGCTCTCCTCCCCCTTCCCAGCTCCTCTGCTGACGGCTCTAAGTAGGACTGTTGCTAGAGCTCCCTAATGCCTTTGACTCGGTGCCAGAGAGCCTCCCACCACGAGAGCTGGCTCTTACCCTTGGCGTACCTTTCTTTGTAACCCTCAGCATCTGACGACCGCCCAGCTCAGGGTAGGGGCTCTGGATGTGCTCACAGGCAGAGCACTGTCTCCCAAAGCACAGAGTGTGAGCACCAGCTTGGGGCTCCTGGCTGCCTCCAAGCTGGACTCCAGGTCTGCCCCACCAGACAGCTCTTTCTGCCTTCCCTGCTACCACGCGGCACCCCCAGTCCCAGCCCTTGCTGAGCTTCGTGAGTCTCTCCTCATAGCCATCTCCCCACAAGACCATCTCTGGAGGGATGACAGCCCTATGTCACCCTGATCACCTCTCCGCTCCCCACCCTCACCCTTCCTGATGCCTGCTCAGCCGTCTTCTCCCCGCCCTCCCTGATGGAGGCGTTATAACATAGGGAAGTGACTCAGTAAATGTCTAGTGGCTTGACCCAAGTCCCCTCTGGAAATCTTGTTTCCTGACTAATGAACACTCCAGTTTGAAAGATAGCCCTGAAAAGCAGCTCCAGGTCACACATGACGGGCATCCCAGGACTCGACGGCTTCTGCTACATTTGATGAAATTGAGTTTCCTTTATGGAGTGTCTGGTCTGTCCTGACCACGTTCTGTAGACAATGCAGCATCCACCTCTTGAGTTTGTGGCCAGAACAGACGGTCTGTTAACAAACAAAGCCACATTGGGAAAGGGGTTTTGTGAGAAGAAATACGATGTGTTAATTAATCTAGGACATTTGGAGAGGATCTTGCCTTCTGTAAAGGCCTCCAACTGCACTTAGAATGTATCTATGGACGCATTTCACGTTGGTTGCAATATAATGTTGGTTTTTCCACTCGCTTGGCAAAATCATATGGGGTCTGACAGTTAAGTTTGCAAACTTATTCTAGAGAGAGTGCTGCCTACCTCAATGCTGAGTGTCACTGCTGTCACCTTCCACATCCTTCCCTTGGGAAGCTGTGCACCAAAGCCGGATAGACCGTCCCCTACCGTCCGTCCTCCTCCCAGCCTCCTGCCCCCTGGTCTATCCAGCTCTTTGTTCCCAGATGCCAACTAAGCCCTGGGCACCGTTGCAGGTGCTGACTGTGATTCAAGAAGGTTCACTCCCTTGTGGTGGGGAAGGCACATAATATCTCCCTAACACCACCAAGAAAGTAATGAAAAATAAACGGGCCAGATTCACTCTACAGGCTGAAGAGCACCTGCTGTCTGCTTCTCACCCAGGATAGGAGCTGCCTCCCTGTCCACACCCTGCCCAGCCTTCAGGCCTCAGCTTCAGCCTGGGCGACGTGAGGCCCAGGACACAGGGAGCCTGGTCAGGGCAGGTGAGCCCTGCAGCACACGCCGTCCTGGAGCCCCGTGGGCTCACCAGCCGCTCCCTGAGCCCCTCGGAGCCATCCCTTGAAGGAGCTGTGCCAGGTGTGGTTCTGGGAATAGCCCCTACCACAGGTTTCATTTTCTTAATTTTCAAAGTATCACACTTTCTTCTGTCCTATTTTTCTACCTGTTAAATCCGAGAAGTAAGCAAGAGAGGTCTGCTTTGCTCTAAATGGGTAAAAAACCTAAACTGAACGGAGTCAAGGAATTTGCACAAGACCCCCCGCCGGGCCTCCAACCCCAGGGCGATGTTTCTCTTTCCCTGAGAGAAAAATTCTAAAGTGGGGGCACCGTGACAGTTAAACCTTCTCTCAGAGTCTGCCACACTCTGACCTTGAGCTTAATGTGTGAATCCCACTTCAGCAGCTGCCAACGGCTTATTGCAAAGGATGGTTTACCACCTATCACTGGGCCCTGGTGCTTCCCAGCCAGACAATGGGTGATGTATTCTGAGCACTCAGTGAAAGGAGCTGTTGAAATACAAGGCTTTATTCTGCTAATGACTTTGAGACATAAATTGTCCTTATCTCAAAGCATTCTCCAAAAGATTAAAAACATCTGCATTTCCCTGTGGAACAAAGAATAAGAGCTCATGGGTGGGGTTAGATACCCAGGGGAAGGGGGTGCAGGGAGAGTGGAGGATCCCGTTCTGAGCTGCTGTACTGAGAAGAGGATCATTCCATCAGTGCCACTGCCGGGGGACTTCTGTGACCCTGGGCTGATCTCGGGGAGCTGAGTGAAGGGACCCAGACTGCTTCTCTGGATACTAATTTTATGACTCTCGGATGAATCTCTGGGTTTAGCATTTGGATTTAACCAACCTCAGGTTGAAAGTATTTGGGGAAAACAAATTCTACAAAATTCCTAAAAGCAAAACTTGAATTTGCCGTGCGCCCTGGGAATCGAGGCAAACAAAGCACCGTGTAGCTACTGTACGTGGCGTTTCCCACCATCTAGAGACGCCGTGAAGTATTCTGGAGCTTGGCGTCGGCTGCCGAGGACACTACTCCATTTTATAGACGGGAATGGAGCATCCCCACAGGCCTGAGACCCCTCCCTACACAATCCCAAACCCTCAGCGGACAACACAGACCAACGGGCACCACAGAGAAAGCTTAAAAGTGAGGGCCTGGCCGTGACCGAGGCGAGGTCACACACGTGTCCTTATGCCCCTCCCTTCCAGAGCTTAGACGCCGCTGACCAGTGTGAAAATACAGGCTGTAAGATGGACAGCACAGACTCTGTGACACTAACGCCCGAATCATATGCCTAAGGCCACCAAGGCAAGGGACATGTCACCCCTGCGGCCACAACTTGGCTGAACAGGTCACGTGACCGGGTATATGGGGCCACCTTCTAACCTGGCCCTGGTGCTGGGTGTGATGGACAATGACCCCTTATCTTAATTCAGACGTTCTTCTCTGCCGACTCCAAGCTCCTTTGAAGCTTAACTCCTCCAGCCAGCTAAGGAATCCCTGCACCCACTGTGACCCAGTGGCTGCGTTGGGACGTCCCGCCCATCGGGGCCAGACCAGTGTCTGCCCCCCACATAGTGGTTTGTGATTGTACCTGCAGGTCCTGTCCCTCTAAAGTGTGTGAGACCAAAGTTCACCCCCACCCCCTGAGGCCATGTGTGGGGGCTTTGGGCACTGTGTTGCTCTGGGTCTCAGTCACTCATGCTGGATCAGAAAAAGCTTCTTTAAAATAGTCTACAGAGTGTGGCTTTTGTGTTATCCCCTCTGGACACTGAAGGAACTGTCACAGGCCCAGCTGAGAGTGGCAGCCCGGCCTCCAGGCTCCATCCAACTCTCCTGGGAAGCAGCTCAGGGAACTCAACTACCTGGTACCTGTTTCCTCCTCTAAACATGGGATCTCCCACTACTCACAAGTGGTTGTTTGAACCAAAATTATAACAAAATAGGGCAGGTGTGATGGCTCAAGCCTGTAATCTTAGCACTCTGGGAGGCCGAGGCAGGTGGATTGCTTGAGCTCAGGAGTTGGAGGCCAGCCTGAGCCAGAGTGAGACCCTGTCTCTCCTAAAAATGGAAAGGGGGTCATGGAATATGCCCTGTAGCTACTCGAGAGGCTGAGGCAAGTGGATTGCTCAGGCACAGGAGTCTGAGGTTACTGAGAGCTATGATGCCACACCACTCTACTCAGGGTGACAGAATGAGACTCTGTCTCAAAAAAAAAAAAAAGAAAAAGTTATAACAAAATAAGACCGAAGGTCCACAGTGTTACTAGTCGCGTTTCAATGTCCCATCTCCACTTCAGCTTCCTTATCGGGGGGTGCAGATCGCAGCCCCCCTCCCCTGTCGTGGTAGACACTTCCTCTGGACAGTGCCACTCTACCAACCACGGCCATGGTTTCCCCCTTTCCCTTAGCTGTGGGGGAGGACACGGAGCTATCCTCGGCCAGAGCGGATGCCTATAGGCAGGGGTGCTGTGCTTCCACTCTCTCAGGCTGCGGTCAGCACTGGGCCATCTCAGTATATGCAAAGGCTTCTAAGGTCCCACACGTGACCCAACCAAGTCTCCTGCAGCCTGGACGTTCTCTCTGTTACTTATCCAGAACACCAGCATCCAAAGCCCTGTGGGATGGATCTGCAGGGGTCCCAGACTCACCCGTTCACATGTAGTTGGTCAGCTCCCACGTCCACTGGTCTCTCCTCTCACACCCACACCCTTCTTCATCCCATCCTGGCCACGGCCCTGCAGATCTGAGCTGCTCCCCTCCACTGACACCACTGGGGCAGAGCTCGGAGTACTCCGAGTGAGGCTGTGGGCCCCACTTGGCATAAAGGACGTGCCTGATGGTGCTGAGAGCCCTGAGCAGACTTCCAGCTGCACGAGTCTGTGTCCTTGGAGCTGCCCCCAGCCTGGTGCTGAGTCTTTGTGCAGGAAAAAGCAATGCTACCAGAACCAGGCCATGCACTGCGCTGCCCAGACCCAGTTGCCAGACCATTCCCAGCACTCTACACTCGCCCCGTCTTGGGCATTTAGGCTGCTCTAACTGAATGCCATACCCAAGGGATGGTTATGAGCCAGGGACACCTGTATGTTTAGTTCTGGAGGCTGGAAATCCAAGACCAAGGTGCTGGCAGATCCCAGGTCTGGCGAGGGATTCCCGGCTCCTGGATGGTACTGTCCTGTTGTGTCCTTGAGTGGCGGGAGGGATGAGGGAGCTCCCCTGCATCTTCCATAAGGGCACGGATCCTAGTCCTGAGGGCTCCACCCTCTAAAAAAACCATCTATGTCTCACACCCTTAAAACTGTCATGATGGGGATTAGGTTTTAACATGTGAATTAATGGGGTGCAGCATGCAGACCCCTTCTGTAATTTCCGGTGTCCCTGTAATCCCTTGGTCCCTTCTCTGTTCTCGCCTTAGAAGCCTCAGTCACACGTGTCTTTGGAGGAGCCGAGCTTGGGTTATTCCCTCTCCCTCTCTCCTCTGTTGCAGCAGCCCAGGTAAAATCTGACTCACCTCCTTAAACACCTCGTACTGTTCTCTTTGACAGGTCAAATGTTGTTCTCTTTGCAAAGACACCTCCCCGGACCGCACCGGGTCCTGAAGCATCTCCTTTTCCTTTGGCAGCCCTGTCCTGTGTTGCCACCAAACAATCAGGCACCAACACCCAATGGAAGGACGCCACTCCACACCCAGCCCCGTGTTCCACACCCCGCCCCGTGTTCTACACCTGCCCTGTGTTCCACACCCCGCCCCGTGTTCCACACCCAGCCCCGTGTTCCACACCCAGGCCCGTGTTCCACACCCAGCCCCGTGTTCCACACCCGCCCCGTGTTCCACACCCGCCCCGTGTTCCACACCTGCCCCGTGTTCCACGCTGCAACCCAGGGGCCTCCCGGGCCTGTGCCCATGAACAGCCACGGGGAGGACTCTCCCGGGGAGGAGCAGGATACCCACTGCACCCCGTTCCTCCTCTGGGCATTCAGGGTCTCTCTGGCCTGGCTCTGAGATGCCCCAGGTGGGATGCTGATGAGTTTGTGCTCACAAGATGCAAACTTTCCAAAGCAACAGTCCCGCCAAGCTGGCCCAAGCCTGTTTCATGCTGTTTGATTTGTTAGTTGTTAGTTCAGTGGGGGGTGGGGCAGTGGTGGAATGTCATGACACTGCCTTCTGACTCCTGTGCAGTGGTGACACTCTGGGGAGGACACTTCTGTCTTGGGGCCATGTGGTTCTGCTCCCCCAAGGAAACTCCTGCCTCTGAGCCACCTCCCCAGGAACCACCTGCCAGTCACTCTACTCACGGGGGATGGCACCTGCCCTGCTCTGGAGGTTAGTGCCACGTAGCACGACGCCCGTTGCTTCCCTCTGCTCCCCGGCGCGGCGAGGCGCACCTGTCCCAGCTCCCTCAGGCTTCCAAAGCGTGTTGGAGGCAGATGTCAGACAGTTGTGATCAGCTCCTCATTCTTTCATTGTTTCCCTAATTCCGTTTCAGAAAATGACTGATAGGGAGAAAGAAGCAAAGCAGAGACTAATTCACAGCTAATCCTTCAACACAGCCGTGATTGGCTAAGCAGGATGTGTTGCGTGCTTTTCATTTAATTCCCAAATTCTCAATTAAGGCTGCGAGCGGCAGCTGGTGGCTCTTCCGCCTGGTCTCTGGTTCGTGCAGAGACTCAGCAAAGCGCGGGGGTCCGCCTCAGAAACCCCCACAGACAGGGAGGACGCTGTCGCTGGAAAACGAGACTGGCCAGGTGGAAGATTCTCTCTCTCACACACACTTGAGTTTGTTACGATGACACAGGTGCTGAGAGGGAGATCGGCGAGAGTTAAGGAGGGACGGCAACTCTTCCCGGAAGGCCTCTCTGAGAACATGACCTTGGAGCTGAGGACCAGAAGGGTCTATGATGGCCAATTTTATGTGTCAGCTTGGCAGGCTCAGAGCCGTGGCCCTGTCTGAGGACGTCCTGAGTAGCTGCGGTTAACACCTGCCATGAGCTGAGGTTGAGTAAAGGAGTTTCCTCTTGGTGAAATGAGTGGCCACACCTGCCCGGGAGGTGTCAGAAGGGCAGCGGGCTTCCCTGAAGAACAGACTCTTCCTTAGGACCACAGTGCCAGCTGCGACTTCCCCTGCCCGCCTCACACCCCATCGCTGATGCCTTGTAATCTGTCTCTTTCTTTTGCTTCAATCTTTATTTCCAAGTCCACTTTTCTTTTGTTATATAAACACACGCTCCGGCAGAAGCTGGCCTGTTTCTGATGCTGACGCAGGGTTCAAAGCCCGCCCCTCCCTTCTCCAAGCGCTGTGGCCTGCAGTTGGTGGATCTCCACACGAGGTTTCCACTGCTCAGATGTGCTGATGAAAGCCTCTGAATTTCTGCCCTGAATTTTCTCTCCTGATTCCATAGCCACAAACCCTGGAGCTCAGTGGACATGGCAGGTTGAATGATCCCACGTGTCTCAAACCTCACACACCCAGAATGAAACGGCAGGGAAATGTGCCCGCACTCTGAGCTTCTCCTCATTCTTTTTAAAAAAACTCTTAACTAACCTTTACTTTGAATGTAGCATACGTAATCAGGGAGGCTCATGATGTGTGCTGAGCCCTGCGAGTGTTCACAAAGTGAAAACACCTGTGAAGTCAGCACCCTGCTCCGGGTGACCTCAGCACCAGGCCCTGGAGTGCCTCCCCGGCCTTGGGTTCTGTTCCAGCTACCACTAACTTCTTTGCAAGTTAACCACCTTCTGACCACAGGCCCCTAGCTTAGCTTTGCTTGTTTTGAATTTTGTAGAAATTGAAATCTAAGAATTAAGTTGTTGGGTCCCACCTTCTGTGGGGGTTTATCTGAGTAGATACTGGTCAACAATTCCCACACGAGCTTAGTGGTTGACACCTTTGCCCACACTGGCTGAGGGTTGCCGTCACTCCACATACCTGCTGAGACTTCACGTCGTCGGGCATTGTAAACTTTATCCTCAGAGGAACACATAGTGGAATCTCCCTGTGATATGAGCCTCATCCCGCTGGGGGTGCTGCCTGCCATGGGAGTGCTGTCTCGTGGTGCCCTGGGTGCCCTGGGTGCCCTGTCCCGCGGTGCTGATTTTGAATCCTCTGTTGCATTTTGGAAATATTCTCTCACTCACTGGTTTGTGAATTCCCATTTCTGAACAGAAACATATCAGTCTTCTCCCGTATGGTTAATGCATTTCAAGTCTTGGTTAAGAAATCTTCGCCTCTAAACATCACTGAAATGTCTCCTAAATTGTCTTTCTTTCACATAGAGATTTACAATATCTCTGGAAATTAATTTTGTGTGTGGTGTGAAAAGGGCAAGATTTATTTTTTCCATAAGCATATCCAATTGACTCAGCGTCATTTACTGAAAAGATAGCATTTCCCCACTGCTCTGGAGACCACTGTCATAAATCGTTTGACTGTAGAGAGCGTATCTGTGTCTGGGGTCTGTTCTCTTCCACTGGTGTCCGTGCCTGTCCTGGCATGACGACATTGTCTTAATCACCATGGCTTTACAATAGATCTTCATTTCTGATAATATGCTTCCTCAAACTGTGTCCTTCTTTACGATGGTCTTGCTATTCTCAACTCTTTGCACCTTCATATAAATTTTAGAATCAGTTTGTAAATTTCTGATAAATGATTAATGGCTAAGATTTTCTTTAGGATTGTATTAAACCAACAGATGAATTTATAAAGAACTGATATTTAGCCATTATGTACTTTTACCCATTATTCTTGTTTGTTTAATTTCTGCCAATAATATTTTACAGTTTTCTGTGTAGAAGGTTTTATACAGATTTCATTACTCTTAGAAAGTTAGACTTTTCAAGTCATGTTTAGTGGTGTTCTTTTACATTTTATTTTATTATTAATTGTTCGTGTGTATGGAAATGAGATGGAGCTTTGTTTATTGACCCTGTCTCAGTGATCTTGTTAAATTGACTTATTAATTATTCGTAGCATATAGGGACAGCTTAGAATTTTCTACATACAAAGCAAAATCACGTCATCAGGGAATAAGGGCAATTAAACGACTTTTACTCAATCTTACAAGGGTCATTTCTTTTTCTTGCCTTATTGCACCAGCTAAACCTTGGATTTCTGAACAGAAGTGGTGCTGGCTTGTCTTGTTTCCCGTAACAGGCGTTCACCACTGACCCTGATGCTCACTGGGGTTATTTCAGAGATAACTTTTTATTAGATTAAGAGCTTTCCCTTCCTTCTATGCCGAGTTTGCTGAGACTATTTTGCCATGAGCAGATGTTGAACATTTTTAAGTGTCTATTGAGATGATGGTGCGAACTCACTTCCTTCCGTGAATATTATGCTGGTTTATAACCGCTGACTTTCCAATGTTGCCTTTGCTTTCCTGCATGTCTGGTTATTCTTACAAAAACTCAACTTGATTTTAGTGTGTTGTAGATCTGGTATTTTCATATTTATTTTGAGAGTTTCTGCACCCTTTTTATTGGCGACTTTGTCTCTGTCTTAGTCTCCAACTGCTCATCTTCATCACATATGTTTCCGTAATTTTAAAGTTCATATGGGATAACTTCTGGAAAGCCTGTGGATCTGCTTCTGATGTTGCTTTTTTCTCTTGGTTCCTGGTGCCTCAGCTGCACAGCTAGGCCGGGATGCTCAGACACATGTTTGCTGAATGTTTGATGATGACATAGGTAATTTGATGGAAACTTACTTCTAAAATGATTTACTACTTTATCTTGTAGGCTCTTATTCTGGGGCTAGTTTGTAAACATTTGTTTAATTTTGTAGCCTTATTACCCTCTGTAGCCTTCCAGGTTTCCAAATGAAAGTTTGGAATATTTTCTGGGGCTTTTTCTTCATAAAGAGTCCAAAAAAAAAAAAAAAAAAAAAAAAAAAAAAAAAAAAAATATTTAGCCTGGCCACACAAGAGTTTAAAAAAAA
>CAUYQS010020383.1:0-161936 GCA_963574585.1 Otolemur crassicaudatus | reverse complement strand
AGAAGCATCCAAAATAGATGTAGCAAAACTAACAAAATTAAAGAAATAAATAGATAATTCAACAATCGCATTTGGAGACTTTGAATACTACAGCAATTCACAAGTGGATCAATAAATTGTGGTATATGTACACCATGGAATATATGCAGCCATTAAGAAAGATGGAGACTAGTCCTCATATGTTCTAAGCAGTCTCCATCCATACCTCTGGAAGTACAGATACTTGAGCAGCAGTATCTCTTCCCAGCTTTTCCAAATATCAAAACACATGTACACATATTATTTTTGCTTTCTCATAAATATCCAAAGAGTTGATCTGCATACGTCCCTGATTTTCAGCATACCAAAACACAGTCACTGAAGCAATGAAACTCAACAAGGACATAACCTTATAGGAGGGTCTCTAGGGCTTTCCATCTGCAGTGCATTCTTCATTTCTCTGTCTCTAGTACTCAACAATGTGTTTATTCCAGTATGCACATAACTTATTTCCCTAGCATGAGAGTATGTGTTTTTAAAAATATCTTACAACTTTGATAACATTCTCTTTCAGTGATTGAGGCGAAGAATAAAATTATCAAGGAAATGTCCTAATTTTGTTTCTATGGGTTGGAATAATGGGAAATAACATCTAATTCCACATGAGAATACCTGATTAAGGTTATCATAAACTCCAGGATGGTTTGATGTCCTCCCCTGGGAATGAAGATATTTTTTCTTAACAAGATGATATTAAGAAAGCTAGCTTTTTACCTCAACTTCTATAAGAAGTGATTTTAAAAAGTCATCTCTATATTCCAAAGAAGAGTCTGACTTGAAAAAATACTGAAAGCACGTTTTAAAGATCTGTGGTATCTTTTTCTCCCTCACACACATCTTTCTTTCTTCCTTCCCCGAGCCCAACCCTGTCTTTCTCTCCTTCAATCTCTCTCTCTGTCCATTTATTTTTTAACCCTGCTTTCCCCTGGAATAGCATCATTTTTAGGAAAGCTTTCTCCATACCATGGCTAACATGAGTACCTGCAGACTTTGAGTTATATTTTTCTTTCAACCAATAGCTCCAGGTAAAATAACATTATCTCTTTTCTGATAGTTTGAAGAAACATCTTGCAGGGGCTTTGTTTAGTCCATATTGGGCTACTTGCTCATGGTGAAGAGTCAGCATTTCTAACTGCTCTCGGGTGATATGGACAATGTGGGTCTATGCAGAGAGATACTAATAGTAGTTTTATACACTTTTTCATTTACAGAGACTTTCAATATGTATACATTATTTGCATACTGAAACCTGGACTGCAATATGAGACACTAGTAATATAAAAGGAACTCTAACATAAAGTCTAAACATTACATCTACTTCAAGGCTAAGGAAATGGTCTATGAGGGAAGTTATGTAATGTGTCCTTGGTCATATAATTGATTAGTGATACAGTCAGGATTGAAATGTTGATCTATTAAAACTAATCTTAGCTGAAAAGAGAATACTACTGAGTGTGGAGGCCAGGATCTGGGCAGTTGTTAGAATTTGCATTTAATGGTATTAATTCTGAATGATATGCAGACCTGATCAGATAGTTAAGTAAGAAGTAAAGAAAAATTAATAATGTAAGGATTAGAGGACCTTGATTAAAAGTATTGACACTTCCTGCTATGAGGTGAGCAAATGATAATCTGATTGTAGTTTTTAGTATTAGGTTTAAGATGAAAGTGTGTTAGATGGCTACAAGATGGAAGCAACCTTTGTTTTCACAGTAAGAAGTATGTGATTCTTCTGTTTATTGTTTATTCATTTGTTTTTCTAGTTGGGTAGAATAGCTTGGGCATGTTCAGATCACTAGCCATGTCTTTCAAAGACGTAGGGGTAAGAGCAGAGGATGATTACAGATGTGACAATTTGTGTCTGCTGATGGATATGCATGGTTTAATTTGGTTTCTGAGGACAAATAAACTGGAGAAATGATTTCCTTAAAAGATGAAATAAACATGAAAAGAGAGGGTTAATTATCACTTGATGAATTATGTGGGCACTTATTTTCTGAATCTCTTTCCCTGGATATATCCCACCAACTAAATAGAATTCAAAAATAACTTGGAGTTACAAGAGGTGTAGAGATAATTTGTAAAGTTCACACGGCTTTGTACCAAGGACCTGTCCAACAATTGTTTAAGTGAAGCTCTAGCCAAAGGTTAAGATCAATGCTAATATATTGGTGTTCATAGTTCCACCAAACCATTCAAATTAATCATAGATGCCAGTTCAGAAACTTAGATAGGAAATGATGTAACATCAGGAGAGCTTTGGACAAAAAAAGAACCAATGGTATCTGCGAGTGAGAACTTGGACGAATTGCTTTCTGCCTTTGAAATACTAACCCATAATGCTCCAGAAAACTGTGGAGAGTGAGAAATCTAGAGATTTAGGAATGCAAATCTCATCTGTCTATATCCAGTATCTTCATGCTATTTAAACACAGCGACCAATTTTTAATGACTTCAAAACTTCAAACCTCTAGAACTGGTATATATAGACTGTTTGGCTCTAGAAAAAGCACGGGGACAATACTATTAAGGGAATAGACAATTTAAATCATTATGCCCAAAGAGCTTTTCTCTGCTATCAAAAATTCCAACCAGTGAGATTGTTGTTTGGTTAAAAGTTCTCTAATTGGAGCACACTCAGATACATTTAAAGCAAAGTAGATACTTTGATGTTTCCTTGAAAGTATTTAATTGGCAAGAATAAATAATATAAATTACTTCTCTTTCATTACTTAAAAGAAATTGATCCTGTAAAATTTAACAGCGTTATTAAGTATGCTGAGACCTCTTTGCCTAGAAAAGAAATGCTGTGTTTGATACAAATACACACTAGGTCATATACTTGAATGACACCAGTAGAGTCTCTCCTCACCACTTGATATTCAAGATAGTTCCCCAAATTTAATGACATTTTCCAAAGAGTTAGCTATAAAGGAAGACCAGGTATATTCTCATCTGTACACATCAAAGTAAAATAATTCAGAAAACCGTGATCAGCAAGATTAGTTTAATGATTGAATATCATCTTGTTTATTTTCATTTGTTTAAAGAAAAGAATATCCATTAAGTCATTAGTCATTTATAGTTATTTTGGAATTTTATATATTAACAGGAAAACTAATTACACCAAAATATTACCTCACCCGGTATTAGTATTTTAAACCATTGGAGTGTCTCTCATGGTAGAATCAAAGACTAACTTCATTGTTTAAAGTAACCAATGAACATTTCATTAATGGGACTGAGCCAAATAGTTATTCTTCAAAAAAATAAAATAAAATTAGATCACTGGCATGAACAAAAATATATTGAAAATAAATTATAAACTAAAGGCAATATGAAAAATCTTGCCCCCCCCAAAAAAAAACTTAGGTTAATATTGTCCTGGCCTCAAGATAAGGACTTCATAGACAAAATACAACACACATAATCTCTTTTCCCAAAACTTCCAATCTCTGATTTCTTTCATAATATGTATCTTCCATGTCACTTAACTTCTTCTTGTATATTAAATAATTTTCTTGTTATCTGTGTTGTTTGATGGGTATTTATGCCAAAATGCAAGCTGCATGATGAAAGGAGTCTTTCTTTCTTTATAATGTATTTTAAGCACGAAAGTTTGAAAGGGTATATAATTTTACACCTAACACAAGATAACAAACAAACTCATAGCTGATGCCAGCACTCTAGAGGCTAAGAAGCAGAGTGAGACTCTATCTCAAAAAAGTAAAAATAAAAAAATGCTACAAATATAACACAGTGAAAGATAAGCACAGACCATGTGAAATATTTGCAAAAGTTTAGCAGCCAGAGTTAATAATGTTAAAAATCCATGACTTAACAATTATGAATTGGGCTGCAATGAACATTCTGGTGCAAATGTGGTAAAGGCTATTTTAACCAGTTTGTTATAAGAATTTCAAATTGTATGTAAAACAAGCACATTGTATCCCATAAATGCATTATTGCACACAGCTGTGATTTAATAAAAAAAGTTTAAAATCCAGAAAACTATACATATAAATCAGTGGGAAAAATGGACAAATAACAAGAAAGGAAATTCAAGGGCCAAGAAAAGTATGCAAAGTCTTCTAACATCAATAGTAATTAAGGAATTAAAAATAAAGCTTTATGAGAAACTATCTTAAACGTTTTAGTTTACGAAATTTAAAAAGTGTGAAAATGTCAAATGGTGGCAAGAACGTGGAGTGATGCTGTTCAGAAGCAAAATTAAAAATTAAATTTTTAAATATTCATAAATCCAAATATCATATTACAGTCAAAATAAATAAACAAAAGCTATATTAACCTAGAAAACTATTGAAAGTATAATGATAAGTAAAACAGGAATATATAGAATAAACCATTGATTTTAAAACATGCAAAACAATGGTAAATACCATTTATATATTCATGTGTGCATTATAAAAGTATACAATATCCATTGAAATAAATATTGCTATGGTTGGAAGGGGGGTGTCCCCCATAAATTCATATGTTGGAACCTAATATCCAAGGTGGTATTAAGAGATGGTGCTTTGGGGAAGTAGTTAAGTCATGAGAGCTTGACCCTCATGAATGGAATTTACTCCCATAAAAGAGGCACCAGGAAATTCTTTTGTCCCTTCTAACCTGTGAGCACACATAGAAAACACCATCTATGAGGAACAGGCTCTCAGCAAACATCAAATCTCCTGGAGCCAGGATCTTGGACTTTCCATCTTCTAAAACTGTAAGAAAGAAATTTCTATTGTTTATAAACTACCAAACTTAGGTTTTTGTTATAGCAGCTAAAACAGAATAAGGCAAATACTAACTCAGGAAAGTAGCTGTATGTGGAAATAGAAAGAAATGAATGGAATTGATTTGGGATAAATTAAGGTTTTTATTAAATTCATAATATTTTATTTTTAAAACAAAGGTTAAAAACAAGCTTAAAAAGATAATATTCCACAATGCTGGATATCATAATTATATTTTCTGTATGCTAATACATTTAATTGTAAAGGGGTGTCCAACCCTGGGTCTGAGGGCCACAGGACCACATGCACATTATTTGAGTACTCTTCTGCTTATCTGTGGTGTCAAATTGTCAAAGAATGCACAGACCTTTTCTTTTACTCATCAGCTTTTGCTAGTGTTTGGATATTTAATGTGTGGCCCAACGCAATCCTTCTTCCAATGTGTAGCAGAAAATTAAAAAGGTTTGACACCCCTGTAAAAGAAAATACTAGGTTTTCAATTTGTAGGAGAGGATTTCAAATCAGTACACTTGATAGCACAGGACATAAAACTGATTTATTTATTTTAAGGTGAGAAGATGTGGCATCAGAGCAGACCAAACACTCTCTCAAGATAGGGATGATTCTGCTCCTCTCTTGGGAAGTTAAGATCTCTTGGGTTTGACTTTTAGAGGCTTGGACTGCAGGGACATCTAAGGACACATTCTTGATCTCATAGCTGTCAGCTAGCAATTGTGCTGCTCACCCAGAGCGGAGGTTCCAGAATCTTTCATCTTGATTCAAACCCACATCTCATACTTGTCTGTCTTTGGGTAAGTTAATTAGCTCTTTTATATCCTAACTCACTTAACTATATAAAATGCTCACAGTGATAAAAACATCTTTCCTTACTGAACAACCTCCTGGTGAACCTCCACCCACAAATTTAACTGCCTTGATTTTTCTTAATTTTGTTCAGAAATCCATCTATTCCAAAAATCACTCAGATAAAGGTGATTTCCATTCCTACCTCCTGATATGGATCCTGGCTATTCTAAATCAATTTACAGTATTACTCTGGGCCCCAGCATTCAGTCACAGTGGACATGCAGATTAAACAGATCAAACAACAATGAAGAAATGCCTGCTATTTTGTACTTTGTTTCCCCCCCCCCTTGCCTTTTAAATGGAATTAAAGCAGGAAGGAATCATTTCCCTTTGATTCTCATTGGTGACCCCCTTGTGCCATGAACCAACTGGATCAAAGTCAGAGGAAGGGTTAACTACGCAGAGCAAAGGGGCAGATGCGTCGTGAGGTTCCCATGATATGAGTGAGCCACAGACAGAACTGTACCCAAAGCCTGCCTTATCTCTGAAATTCCAATTATTGCAAGATATTAAATTTCTTTAATATTTAAACCAATTTGACTTAGTGTTTTCTGTTACTTGCAGAAGAACACAATAACTGATCTGCTATCTTGTATATTGAACTGTAAAAAAATAAATGAGAAAAAATTTGTAATGCACCTAGCATGGGGCCCAGCACATTGCTATTTTTAGCTGAGATAGTTTTGCCCTTGTCTCCTTTGTCCCCACATTTCTTCGATGTTTTAGGTAACTAGTTTCTGTCAATTAGCCTAACCTTTATACAATCCTGGCCTTCTTCCTCAATTCTAACTTTCATCCTACTTAATTTGTTTTATAAATAATATATTTTTATACTCAATTAGTTTATATTTTATAATCTGGTGGCTGAAACAGTACCTGGTACATAGATAGCAATCAGGATATATTTTTTCAAAGTGTAAACTTAAGTACCGGACTCCCATAACAGAGGACAATGATTTGTATACTATTCATGTATCTGGTTTATTAATTCACAAAAGGGAAATGTTACATTCTATACACATAACCCTACAAAATAATTAAAAGGGATGAATAATTAATCATAGAAAGACACAAAAGCTTTTGCATGCTTACATTTTATCTAACGCGAACTTAGAAATTTTCTAAGAGTTGGTTATTAAATTTCTGTATAGTCGCATACTAAAACATACCCTCAAATGTCATCACTTAATGGGAGATGCTTTTTTCTCCTTATTAAATTTTTTTCCTAACACAAAATTTATAAGATTAAAGGTAAATAGGACAATTAGAGACACAGAAATATCTAGTCTCTAAGAAGAATGATCCATTTAGGAAGAAAGAGCTCTGAAAACAGATAGCAAGCAACCCCCCACCCCAAATACATTTCACTTTAAATATGCCTAAAGTAACATTTGAGAGAGTTAAATGATAAAACATTCATTTCACCAGCCTTTAATGCCCACTCCTAGAATAGTTACAAAGCATCATTTTGGAAAGAAGAAAAATTATGGTATATGCATCCAAAATAAAGCATTGAAAATACCATTTTAATGATAGCAAGCACAAAAACACTTAGCTTGTTCACTCAAACACGAATGTTTAATCCCCCTGAATTCTTTAAATCTCTGATCTCCTTTGGGAGTGAAATAACTTCAGGGCTCAATTTGTACTGGTAGCTTAATGATTAAAGATGAAAAAGTTTTTGCCTATGCATCTGATTTTTATATGCCTTGTTTTACTACAAATCCTATTAAAATAAACTCTGCTTTTAGTTGCTGTAAATAATTGGATCCAGTACTTCACAGTTGAAGAATGTTGCCTTCCCATTTTAATCTTTATTACTGAAAGGATGGCACTAGAAAACAAGAATGTTGCACGTACTGTGTAAGATACAATTGTCAAGATAAAAGGTAAAAAAATTGTCTACTAAGTTTGTAAATTGTGTATGTCTATGCATCAGGGACAAGTCAAGAACATTTAGAATGGTAATTGTTGTTTTTTATGAATAAGCTAGAAATAAAAAATCAGATGCTAACCTTTATCCTACATGCTTTATACTCATAATGGCCGGATTTAAACTTAGTTGGTAAGGTTTGTGTATGTGAGAATGCCTGTGAGGGGGCGTGAGACAGGAGGACTGTGAACATACCAGAAGCGGGATCACCATCCCAGAGTTTGCTCACTGTAGGCATGAGGATTTGATATTTAGAATGTTTTTCTTTTGCTGGATTCTTTGTGAAGATGACAAAACCATTTGCATAAAATGATTGCATTTATAATCGGTAAGAATACCTATAAGTCACTGCGTACCAAATGATAAGCGACCTACACTCAGTTATTCCAATCTAGTCCCTTCTCAGTGAGAAAGCAGGACTATTCCAGCTGTGTACAAGGGATCCTGCAGTTTCACTCTGGCTTGACATCTTTTTGTGCATTCCTATTGTTCTTCTCCCAGTTAGTCCTGCCTTTTCTAGAACGATCATTTCCTGCTGCCTCTTTTTTATTAATAGACCTCTGTGTTTATCCTGTGCCCTTACTTTAGGTTGCTTTTAATCATCAAATCTCTTGTGGTTTCTCTTTGTTTTTAAGACTCTGACATCACTGTTTTATTAAAATATCACTTATATAACTAAAGTATCATAGTAAAGCATTTAAAAAAGGACAGTTGAGTTTCCAGCAACCAGAAATAAACATTAATTTATAAGGATGGCACTGCATATATGTATATGTATGTATGTATATATACACAAACACACACACACATATATTTGATGTATAAATTAGATCAGTAGTTTTCAAAGACTGGTCTACAATGCCCTGGGTATCCCTAAGACCTTATTAAAGAATGTGCAAGTTTGAAACCAGTTTCGTTTATAATACTAAGATAATATTTGCCTGTTAGATGTATGGACATTGATGACGCTAAAGTGGAGGTCTGTTTCCTTTGCACAAATTAATAAGGCAGTATTAACTGAAGTCTTCCTCACCACAGGCTAGCAGATTTAAAAAAGAAAAAGCAAGCTCTACTGAGAAATGTTCTCGAGAGAAGAGTAAAAATGATCAGTTTTATTACATCTCTCTTGAGTGGTCCTCATTACAACATTCTAAATGACAATATGGGACATAAGCGTTTAACACTTCTGCTGCATACCAAATGGACTGGTTATCTTGAAGAAAAGTTTCTGTGTACTTATCTGAATGGTGGGTTAAACTAGCCACATTTCACAAGGAATAATATTTTGTCTAAAGCATGACTGACAGACAAATTGCAGTTGTTCACTTGGGAATTTGGCAGATGTTTTCTCAAAAATGATCTATGTAAGATCTGCCACCAAAGGAAAATAATTAAACAACAGCCAATATTTATTACCATTGACAAAATTCCAACTTTCCAGCAAAAATTTCAACTGTAGAAACATTGTTTCTGTGAAAGTGGCAATATCTTAATTCTTAAAGACATCTCTAATATGGGTGGTGCCTGTGGCTCAGTGAGTAGGGTGCCAGCCCCCTATACTGAGGGTGGCAGGTTCAAGCCCAGCCTCAGCCAAACTGCAACAACAACAACAAAAAAAATAGCCGGGCATTGTGGCAGGCGCCTGTAGTCCCAGCTACTCAGGAGGCTGAGGCAAGAGAATCGCCTAAGCCCAAAAGCTAGAGGTTGCTGTGAGCTGTGTGACATCACAGCACTCTACCAAGGGCAACAAAATGAGACTCTGTCTAAAAGAAAAAAAAGATATCCCTGATAAAATGAAAAGACAAATTTAATGTGATTTATATTTTATATTGTGTATTATAAGGGTAATTTTTTTTTTTTTTTTGAGACAGAACCTCAAGCTGTCCCCCTGGGTAGAGTGCTGTGGCATCACAGATCACAGCAGCCTCCAACTCTTGGGCTCAAGTGAGTCTTCTGCCTCAGCCTCCCAAGTAGCTGGGACCACAGGTGCGGACCACAATGCCTGGCTATTTTTGGGTTACAGCTGTCATTATTGTTTGGCAGCCCAGTCTGGATTCGAACCTGCCACCTTAGGTGTATATGGCTAGTGCTTTAGCCACTTGAGCCACAGGCACCGAGCCAGGGCAATGTTTTATAAAGGTTACATAACTCTCTGAAACTAATGTATGCAAAACGGTCAGTGAATTCATGGTGTTACAAAATAATGCAAGACCAAAGAGCTATTCAAAGTACAAGATAGTCCTGTGTGTTTCAGTTTAGCAGACTCTGACACATTCATTGATGCAATTTCACATTGCAACAGGACATTTAGAAACTTCCTCTCACAGAGTTTGAGTTTATTATCAGACATACTTATTCTCCTCTCTTTTCCAACCACAAATTTGAAGGAGGTTGGATTTTTGTTTTATCAGTTCACAAGCACATACAGATTGCAACAGACTGAGTGTAAAAGCTATACCTATTAATCTACACATTCCAGAGCATAGTAAACATGTAAAATGATGCCACTCTTCTCATTGTATATTTGTGGTGGTGAAAAATATACTTATTTTATACAAAATGTGTTAAGATAAATAGTTTTAACTTTACATAGATTAGATAGATTCAACAAATTTTTAAAACTCTCTGGTTTAATTTGGAATATGATAAAAATCTATAGTTATAAGGCACATGAACAAAAACTCTTTTAAGCCCACCAATAACTTTTAAAAGTAGAAAGAGGTCCTGAAGCCAATAAATGTCTAAATGACTGGAATAGATAAACATGCCAAACATATTTTGAAAAAAAATAAAAATATAAAGGGGACAAAATTTCATATATTTTAAGAAAATATTTAAATATAGTATTTCTCAAATTTCACTAAAGCAAAAAATGATCTAAATTGAAAACAGTCCTAAAAATTAAAATAAAAATTTCTTCACCTAAGAATTAACATTTTCCTTTTTAAAAATGCATCCTACTCTGAGGCCACAAATAATTAGGTTACATTGTTAGTGTTTGTAAGGTAAAGTTCAAGTTTTGTTTTGTTTTTTTTTAAAGAGAGACAGAGTCTCACTTTGTTGCCCACAGTAGAGTGCTGTGGGCATCACAGCTCACAGCTCACAGCTCATGGATCACTTCATCCAAAGGGTGTGCTGTTTATAATAACACTGCGTACATTAGGTGAGGAGTTTACCAACCACTAATACTTCATATTAGTTTTGAGAAGGTTGGATATTTGCTTTCCGTTTTTATGATACTTTATTAAGTAGAATGTGTTTCAACTCCATCCAGATTAGTACAAAAGATATAAAGTCTCTATCTTTTTTTATGACTGAATAGTATTCCAAGGTATACATTTACCACAATTTATTAATCCATTCATGGGTTGATGGGCATGAGGGTTGCTTCCAGGCCTTGGCAATTGTGAAGTGAGCTACAGTAAACATTCTAATTAAAATGTCCTTGTGATAAAATGATTTATTGTTTTCTAAGTAGATACCTAGCAATAGGATTGTGGTATCAAATACATGCTACAATTAGGTCTTTGAGGATTCTCCGTACTTCTTCCCATAGAGGTTATATTAGTCTGCACTCCCAACAACAGTAAAAAGTGCTCCTTCCTATCCATATGATCCTCTCAGTAGATGCAGAAAAACCATTTGGTAAAATTCAGCATCTTCTTCTGACAAGAACACTTAAGAAATTAGACATAGATGGGACATTTATTAAACTGAAAGAAGTCATCCATGACAAATCCACAGCCAATTGAAAGGAGTAAAATTGAAAGCATTCCCACTTAGAACTGGAACCAGATAAGGATGTCCACTATTGCCACTATTTAGCAGTGCCTGAAGTTCTAGCCAATACAATCAGGGAAGAGAAAGATATTAAGGGCATTCAAATGGAGCAGAGGCAAACTCTTGATCTTTGCTAATGATATAATGATATGATCTTACACCTAGAAAATCCTAGATACTCAACCACAGCACTCCTGGAAGTGATCACGAAAGTCTCAGGGTATAAAATCAATGTCCACAAATCAGTAGCCTTTGGATATGTCAATAACAATCAACCTGAAAAGCAAATCAAGGATGCCATACCCCTCACAATAGCCGCAAAGATAATGAAATACCTGGGACTATATTTAACAAATGAGGTGAAGGATCTATATAGAGAGAATTACGAAACCCTATGAAAAGAAATAGTGGGAGACTTTAACAAATAGAACAATATACCATGTTCTCGGCTGAGAAGAATAAACAGAGTTAAAATGTCCAGACTAGCCAAAGCAATCTACAGATTTAATGCAATCCCCATTAAAATACCAACTGCATACTTTGTAGCACTTGAAAAAAATAGTTCTTCATTTTGTACAGAACCAGAAAAAAACTGGTATAGCCAAGGTAATCCTTAGTAATAGAAATACATCCAGAGGCATCATTCTACCAGACTCAGGGTTATACTACAAGTCCACAGGGATCAAAACATCAAGGTATTGGCACAAAAAATAGAGACATAGACATATGAAGAAGAAAGACAAATGACTAACAAACACATGAAAAAATACTCAGCATCTCTAATCATCAGAGAAATGCGAATCAAGACCTGAGATCTTACCTAACCCCAGTGAGAATTAGCCCACATCGCAAATTCCCAATGATGCAAATAATGTTTTCTTAAATTTGCACTTAAGGATACAAAAAGAAATTGCAATAAAGAGAAGAGTTTAATTTAACTACTTATTTCAGTTTTAGACAACATTGGATGATCTGTTAGGAAAGAAGGAAATACTAGATTTTTCTGTGTACTCCGACCTACCAGCCAGTCATTTTCATCGCTGTTACATGTGATTTTGTTATTTATTGACAAGGTCTAAATATTCATAGTGTGTCCTGAAAACATAATTTCCAAAAGTTATTATTTTGTTTGGCTAGGAATTCAGTAGTTACCACCACTATTTCTTCATTCTTGAGATTTCCTTTGTTTTTAATTTTATTTCTCTCAAGGTTGAATACATTTTATTATCAAAAATTATTTCAAGAAGGATTCAGAATAAACCTGCATCACTATAACTGAAACCGTTGTTCTCTGTGATCCCACCTACCCTATTTAGAACTTCTGCCTTTTTATACTGTTAACTCAATTGTTATACATTGTAGCTAAAATTTCTTCTACTAGAATTTTGAATAAGATTTGTTCAGTTGTCCCAACTTTGTGGTGTATTATCCTTATTTATCCCTCATATCTAATTTTTTCTCTAGTCAACTTAATTTCTCAAAAATACTCATGCTTCTTCACTGCAGTCAACTCAAACTTTTTAGGTCAGGAATTTGAGTTTGGTTGCTCTAGCTTTTTCTACTGTATGTATGTGTTATTTTTATTCCATTGATACCAGTTTAGTTTTGCTTATTTGCCTTTATGACGTCCCTTCTATCTTAGCTTTTTGTTTAGAATGTGTCTTGTGGAGCTCTTTATGTTGCATTTATCTTACTTCCATTCACCTTATAAAGCATTCAGCATAGAGTTTCTTCTCCTCTGGGAAGAAACATTTTCATTGCATTTTTGTTTGGATTTTGCATGCTATGTTATCTTCTTCTTCTTCCCTCCCACTTCTGCCCTTCCCTCCTGCTCCTTCTTCTAGCAGTGAATCATTTATGTTTGACATGAAAGACTCACACACACAGGGCATCCACATGGCCGCTGTGTCACAAACCCCTCTGAGGAATGCTAGCCCAGGCTCATTGAGCTTCCTTGCGCTGTGTCACAGGAACACCTGCCACCCAGCAGACCAAGAGTTTGTAACTGAGCCCAGAGGCAGCCTCCACGTCATGGAATTCTTGGATCCCAGTGCCCTGGACTGCCGAGAAAGCTGGCTTTGTGATATTGCTCCCTATCTACCCATATCGTATCATCTCACTGCCTCAGTGACCCAAGGGCAACTTCTACAGGGAAAAGAAACACCTTGACACTTCCCCTAATAGGTGAGTCTTTTCAATTCAATTTTAATTTCGTGTCCCCTAAGGTAAGAGTGCAGCTCAGAAATCTAGATGGTTGGATCCCCAGAAACTGTGCTGTGCTAACAAGGTGTGATGAGCACGGTGAAGGAAGAGCCCCCTGCACTGTTCCCAGAGCCCGTATGTGGCAAGGGTCATAAATCCAAATCTCAGAACCTGGCTGAGGTTGAATTCCAGTTTCAGCCCTTGGTAAAGGGACCTAACTGCCCAAACATTCCCTTTTTATTTGTAAAACAGGGAGAGTAGTTCCTACCTTAGATGGTTATAGTATGAATTAAGTGAGCTCATGTTCATAAACTACTCCTAGAATAGTGCCTTCCTCACATAATTACTCAGTAATTACTAATTATTGATTGTCTTCGCTATCAGACTCTGCAGTCTTATTAATGATTATCTTTCTACTTCCCAACGTGAATATGTGATCAATTATCATGCATTTGAATGGAGATAGGGAAAATATTGGCAACAAAGAAGGGTCTTAGATATTTCCATTAAATTTGAGTAGTTTCCTTCTGATTTTCTGATTTCTTATGTGATCTACTCTGCTTCTTTTGTGCATTGTAAAATTTCATTTCTAGTGGGTATTTACCTAGAGGCAGGGAGTTTTAGTTTTAATTTTTGGAGAAACCTCCATGCTCTTTTTCCATAGAAGCTGTAATATCTTACATTTCCAACAACAGGGTACAAGGGTTCCAGTTTCTCCACATCCTTGACAGCACTTACTGTCTTTTTTTTGTTTGTTTTGACAATAACCATCTTGACAGAAGGGAGGCGATAGCTCATTGTGTAATCGATTTGCATTTCCCTGATAACTAATGACACTGAGTGTCTATCATATATGCCTGTTGGCCATTTACAAAAATTCTTTACTTGACCAAATTTTAATTAGGCTTCTGAATCTTATCCTAGGCCTATCTGTGCAATTCCTTAAAAATCCAGTTTCAGCAAAGAACTCTGATAGTCATTTTGATAAGAAACTTCTACCCTCAATATGTGATCACCCTCTCTATCTGATCAAGGTCCTCGTCCTCCACTCTCCCCCTCTTGATGTCAGATCACCATGTCTTGTATTCAGCAAGAGTCCTGTTATGTTTGTTTAGCCAGTATTCCCCTTACTGATATTTTCTCTGAATGATCTTTTTATCTACTGACCTGCTCTGGACATAAATCACCACTTGCCCATTCTGTATTCTGAGTTGAGCCCAAAACTCTCTTCCCCTATTGCAAAATTCCATTGTAGTGTTAGCTATACCTACTATGATAGTCCTGAATGAAGTCTTCCTTATGGCATTCTTTTTAACACCATGGATATTTTTAGCACAGTTTTTATGTTTTCTTTGGAGAAATATCAATTTAAATCTTTAGCCTATTTTAAAATTGTTATCAGTATTTTTTTGCGATTGAGTGGAGTTCTTTATAAATTATATCTTATCAGATATGTAGTTTGCATATATTTTCTACTATTCTGTATCAACTTTCCATTTAATTATGTTGTTTCCTTTGAATAAAGAAGCGATTTAATTTGCTATTAAAGTCGTCTATTTTTGTTTTTGTGGTCTGTGCTTTTGATGTCATATGCATGAAATCATTGACACCATGTCACTCTACTTTGAGTTGATTTTTCTATATAGGGTAAGGTAAGGGTCTATTTTCATACTTTCGCCCATGTATAACCAACACATTAATTGAAATGATGGTTCTTTTTCCATTGTATAATTCTGGTACCTGAAAAAGATCAATTCATTGTATTTGTGTGAAGTTATTTCTGGGCTGTCTCTTCTATCCCATTGGTCAATACATCAGTCTTTATGTCAGTACTATCCTGTTTTAATTACTGTAACTTTGAAATATATTTTGAAATCAGAAAGTATAATGCCTCCAGCCTTGTTTTTCTTTCTCAAGACTGTTCTAATTATTTAAGTTTTTTACCAGTTGTGTATACTTTTTAGAATTTTTTTTTTCTGTGTCTGTAAAATTGTCACTGGGAATTTGACAGAGCTTGAACTGAACTAGCAGATTCCTTTGGATTATACAGACACTTTGACAATATTAAGTCTTCTAATCTGTAAAGATAGGCTCTGCTTTCATTGGTTTGTGTCTCTTAAAATATCTTCACATAGTGTTATTGAAAACTGAATTATTTTCCAGATTTCCTTTCCAGATAGTTTGTTGTTATAGTTTGTTGTTGTTCCAGATAGTTTGTTGTTAGTGAAGAGAAATAAAACTGATATTTTCATAAGTTGATTTTGTTATCTTGCAACATTACTAAATTTGATTATTAGTTCTAACATTTTTAGATAGTATTTAGGAGTTTCTATGTATAAGATCATGCTACTTTCAAACAGAAAAGGCTTTATTTTTTTTTTCTTTACAATTTGGATGCCCTTTTTTCTTTGCATAACCTATGACTTTCAGTGCTATGTGGAACAGAAGCAGTAAGAATAGACATCCTTGTATTATTACTCATTTTAGAGGAAATGCCTTTTTTTTAACCATTGATTACAGTGTTAGCTGTGGGGTTTTTATATATGGCCTTAACTATGAAGAGGTACTTTCTTTATATATCTAATTTGCTGAGAGTTTTATCGCAAAAAAATCATGTTGAATTTTGCCAAATGCTTTTTCTGCATCTATTGAGATGATGATGTGATTTCTAATTTTTATTCAGCTAATGTAGTTTAGCACATTAATTAATTTTTGTATGTTGGATCATCCTTGTGTCCCAGGAATAAACCTTTGTTGATTATGGTGTATACTCTTTTAATATGCTATTGAAATTTACTTGCTGGCATTTTGTTGGGGATTTTTGTATCTATATTTATGAGGAATATTGGAATGCAGTTTTCTGTTCTTACGTCTTTGCCTGGCTTTGGTTTCAAGGTAATGCTGGGCCTCATAAAATGAATTAGGAAGCATTCCCTCCTATTCTCATTTTTGGGAAGAGTTTGATAATGATTGGCATTATCTCTTTAAATGTTAGGTTGAATTCACAAGTGGAGCTCTACCTTTCCTGGAGGCTTCTGATTCCTGGTGCCTTCCTCATCGTCGTTACAGGTTTGTTCAGATATCCTATTCACTCATGATTCAGGCTTGCTACGTTTTATTTCTCTAGAAATGTAGTCATGTCTTCTAGATTATCCAGTTTGTCAGCATAGTGTTTCTGTGGTATCAATAGTCACGCCTCCTCTTTCTTTTTTCTTTGTTTATTTGTTTAAACCTTGGTCCCTTGGTATAGGAGAGCATCCTCTTCCATTGCTCATCTCTTTGTGTCTTTTATCTTTCTTAGCAAGTCTAACAGAAGGTTTTTAAATGTTATTTCATCTTTTTAAAAAATTTTAGTTTTATTGAGTTTTTTACTACTATTTTTTTAGATCCAATTTTATTCATTTTTGCTGCATTTTTATTATCCGGTTTTTTTTGCTATCTCTAAGCTTAGTTTTGTTTGTTTTCTTTTCTGGTTTTTTGATATTTAATATTAGGCTGTTAATTTGATATCTTTCTTCTTTTCTAATGTTGACACTCATTACTCTATATTTCTCTCTTAGTACTGCTTTTGCTATACCCCATATTTTGGTATATTGAATTTTGGGAGCCCTCAGCTCTCAAAATGTTCTGGCCATGTATATATGGATCTACTCTTTCCCTCTCGAGGGAGAATCTGAAAGCTGTAACTTCCACGCCAAATCTTTATCATTATTCCTCCCTCTTCCCCCACCATGTACCTACATTGGGCTGGTTCTGTAAGAGTTCTCAGACTGATAGAACATAAGTCCTTCCTCTGGGAAACTGCTACACAAAAGTTGGGATGCTAAACATGGAGACTCACTGTTTCACAGCCCTGGGAGGAACTGGGAGCTGGGAAGCTGTTTTTGATCCTATGACCTGAGCCGGGAGTAAGGAGTCTGGTGTAAGGATGTCTCAAATCTCCCTAAGAACTTTGGCGAATGTGCATTCACATTCATAATTAATAATATATTCTTATGAATGTGAGAACTAAACCATACCAGTAGAATGAATCATACCAAATATTTAGAAAAGAAACAAAGACTCCAGGCATTCAAGAAAGACTTCCTTAGGTTATTAGAAGTTGCTTAGGTATAAATTAAACGTTTCAATTTGCTTTTGGATTTTCCATAAGGGAATTTGTCTCTGAATTATTTTTGAATCAGTGTGTTTTTGGTGAAAAGGAGGGGTTCATGCTTCGTATTCTGCCATCTTGCTGATGTTACTATGTATTTTTTTCTTTTCTTTATTATTATTATTATTATTATTATTATTTGAGATAGAGTCTCATTATGTCGCCCTCAGCATTCCAAGCATCACAGCTCACAGCAACCTCAAATTCTTGGGATCAAGCAATTCTTTTGCCTCAGATTCCCAAGTAGCTGGGACTATAGGCACTCGCCATAACACCTGGCTATTTTTTTATTACAATTGTCATTGTTGTTTGGACCCACCAGCTAGCCTCAGTGTGTATGGCTGGCGCCATAACCACTGTGCGATGGGCACTAAGCCATCTTTTTCTTTATTTCCCACCTTCCTCCTCTACTTCCTCTTCATTTTTTCACTTTTATAAACTTCATCTTGCTTTTATTGTTTTTCTTTGTCTTTTTTGTCTTTATTTAAAAAATTGCCATATGACATATTTTGCATTTTGCTATGCTTAAACTGACAAAGCATTTATCAGAATCTTTCTGGTTCTCTCTTCCTTACATCTTTCTTTCTTTTCTTTTTTGCTTTTTCCTTTTTTATTTGAATTATTTTTTAAATTGTGTATATTTTCTTTTAAATTTCAGAATATATATTCTGGGGATGCAAACATTTTGGTCACATACATTGCTTTTGTACCATTTAGTTAAAGTTGTAAGTGTGCCCATCACCCAAGTGTGCATTGTGTATATACCCATTTCTGAGACCAATATATTTTATTTTTTTAAGAGAGTCTCCCTCAGTAGAGTGCAGTGGCTTCATAGTTCACAGCAACTTCAAAGTCTTGGGCTCAAGCAATTCCCTTGCCTCAGCCTCCCAAGTAGTTGGGACTACAGGCATTCACCACAACACCTGCCTATTTGTTTGTTTGCTTAGCAGTCCCTTGCTAGGTTTGAACCCACCAGCCCCATTACACGTGGCCAGCATCCTAACCACTGAGCATGGGCGCCTAGCCCACCATTTTTTTTTTTTTTATCTAAACCACTTTTTTTTTGGCAGTTTTTTTTTTTTTTTTTTTTTTTTTTGGCCAGGATGGGATTTGAACCCACCATCTTCAATATATGGGGCTGGCGCCATATTCCTTTGAGCCACAGGCAACACCCATTTTTTTTATTTATTTTTTTAACAGACTGACGAGAATATTTTCCAGAGGCTTGTGCAGCAACTTCTTTTTCTTACTCTATGACATTATGTAAAAATCTTGTATGCATCCTTCTTCTGGTATGGCTTGTATCTTATTTCCCTAAGAAGATTCTTAGAATGATGATTTGTTGTTACCTTTTTCTCACTTCAGTGTGGTGCTCTGGATCGTACACTGTCATCAGGATTGTAAACACAGGCTTGTCACATCCCCTGTTTTATCAGCCTCTTCTATCAGAACTTTCGTCAAGTCACCCTAATGATTCACTTCCTTCTATTTTAGGGGCATTACTGAAACCTCTCAGGATTGTGTTGACTCTCTTGTCTGTGACTCAAAGAATGGATTGTCAGTTGAGAACTGAACTTTGTCTCTGAAACCAAGAACCTCATATTCCTTTTGCTGTTGCCTTTGAATGTGGGATTAAACCATTCCTAGTTTGGAATGCTTCCTATTTTGCCATCTTGCTGATGTTATCCTATATAGTACGTATTTTTTGTTTTGTTTTGTTTTCTTTTTTTTTGAGATAGAGTCTCATGATGTCACCCTCAGTAGAGTAACCTGGCATCACAGCTCACAGAAATCTCAAATTCTTGGGGTCAAGCTATTCTCTTGCCTCAGCCTCCCAAGTAGCTGGGACTAGACTACAGGTACCTGCCACAACACCCGGCTATCCGGCTATTTTTTTGTTGCAGTAGTTATTACTGTTTAGCAGGGCTTCCTGCTGGTGCCTTCCATCCCCCTTTACAAACATTTTAAAGTCATTCTGTTATATATTAGAGCAAGAAATATGTAAGACTCAATGTATTCATTTAGCTTTTCCAGAAAGTTTTCTCTCAAACAATAATGTAACAATCTGTTGAAAGCTTGGCTTTAATTTGACTTAAAATATAAACTCTGGCCTAGTTTGTTTAAATTCTACAAATGACTTTCTTAGGCTAACTGTAATGCTTCGTGAGTTTTGGGTATCATGACATTGTTGAGTCAGTTTTCTAGTGACATCCATTTTATCTGTAGGTTAATATTATGGAAAATTGGAGAAGACCCTGCTTCCAAACATCTTTGGAAAAAATCCTACTCCTGTATTTCAGCTTTGAATACGAACTAAAAGAAGATTTTTTTAATTATCCAACAGCCATGAGATATACTGAGTAATATTAAGCTTTTCTCTTCTAATAACATTACAGGATGTAAATAATTTGTTAAAAATAATATTATGAGTTTCATATATGCACATATGTTTATGCACAATGACATAAAATGACATAGTTCTCCCTATATATAATACTTGCTTTTGGGCACGCAACAATTGCATTTACTTACCGTTAATAATAAAGCTCATGGCTTATTGTATTTGTTTACAATTCATTTTCTGGGCATTGATGCAATGTCAAGCCCTAAGAAAAGTGGTGAAAAATCATGTGGGTTCCTTTTCTAAAGTTGAATGTTAAAATCTGTTCAAGATTTTAAATATTAACTGGCTCTTGAAATAATAAAATAACTCTGAACACATTTAACATGGTTCTTTTTAATGCAATAAGGGCATTATATATTTTGTGATATAAATGTAGAATAAGTTTAAACATAAATATACGTGGTGCATTTACAATACTCCAGTGAAATACATGGGTGTTTCACTACATGTTTCACTGACAAAAAATAATCCCATAAATCTTCCACACACAGCTGCAATTTAGTGAAATATGCAGTTTTCTGTTTTCTATTACTGTATACAGTATAAATTCTTCTGCTGGGAGACAGATTGTGACAAATTTGCAAACAGCATCTGTATTCATACATTTGAAACATTAATTTATCCAGCAATAAAAACTTTGATTTCCCAAAAGGAGAGTCATGTCTGAGAACTAATGCCTGTTTTTGAGACTTAACTGAGTTTTCAATGTTAGTCATTTTCTCGTGAGTTACGTGCTCCCATGGAAAAATATACAACTTAACAGCAAGTACAGGGAGTTAAAAGGGTCACACAAAACATAAATCTGGATGCCTAGTTTATGTATGTGTGTAATTCATATAAATAAATTTCTGACTACCTATACTTTCCATTGTGGAAAATGCTTTTGTTAGCAACAATATCAAAGGAGTAACAAGGAAAGCTCTCTAATATATACACCGAATTCAGTGCTTATGTACCACATTTTTCGAAATGATAAATATTGCTGTGGGCATAAGAGTGAAACTCCTTAAGACCAAAAAATAAAGCCTGTGTTTTATTGACCAGTTATGGTTTATTTATAGAAATAGTATGGTATTCACAAACTATATGAAAGTATAACAAAGTGAAATTATATGAATGCAATTCTAAGTACTTATATCATTCAGCGAGAGCCAATTTTAATTTCCTTTTTAAAAATAAATTCTGACCATGTGTATAATCTCTGAAATAAGGAAAAAAATTCAACTGCTCGATTTTTGTTTACCTTGTTTTGCTTTTGTGCTTTTGTTTTCTCTTCCTTAATATCTATTACTTATTTAGATCATGCCCAAAATTCCTAAGACATTTTCATAGGTTCTCTTAAAGCAATTTTAAAATGACTTTAGTAATCATGATAATGTTTGCAGGGAATGTGACCAATCTCAATAAGGAAGCAAACCTCTGACAACTCCCCATAGAATAAGACAAAGATGAAACTTATTCTGGGTTTCCATTGTTCTACTGTGAGCTTACAAACTGATAAAATCATATTTAAATACATGCAAAAATTTTTTAAATGATATACTATGAGGTTTTAAAATTCAAACAGCTTTCTCAGCTATTTGAATAGTGACGATCTGAAATCTGCATCCATGCTGCTTTTTTAATTAAAATTTTACCCAAAGGAAAACAGTATTTAACAGTTTGCGAGCTTACTCTCTCTAGAAATTGTGGAGTGAATTGTTTGCTCATACCATAAGGTGCTCTAGTGTCTTGGGCTTTTGCTTAACCATCTGATCTTTCTTTTCCTTTTTTTATCCACCACTGTTACACTTTTGACCTAATTTAATTGACATTGGCAATGGCACTCACATTGTCTTTTGACTGATTACCTGAACAGGTAGTGAAAAAAAATTCAAGCCATAAAACTGACCTGGACATTCATTTCAGTCCCACTAAGTTGGAGGAGAGGGAGTATCCCTAAGAAACAGAACACAAAGAAACTTTATTTTGCAGGAAGGGAGTGACCCCAGAGAGTTCTTCAACCTCCACATTTATGAATTTCTCGTTTTTAATTAATTTCTTCTTTCCAGTCAATATATTTTCATATATCATTGTCTCAGAACTGCTGTAGGGATAGAAAAATCTGAATTGCTTCACTGTTGACATCTGTGTTAGGTGTGCCCCGCTCTCACCTCCTGTACCTGAGGAGAATGTAATATACCATCTTGTTTGAGGAACTTACCATTCATCTGTCTTCAAGGATTTCAACTTACTCTAAAAGTCAAGGAATTGTGAGAATTTTGTTGACATTGGTTTGGTATTGGTTTTCTTTTCATTTTCTAAAATATGATTTTTGGCCATAAGGAGAATTAAAAAATAAACCAAATCTTACTGATTCTTCATCAAATTACAGTTAATCAATAACAGCAAACATGATGCAGTACATAATTTAGCTTCCTCAAACTTTCTTGAGGATAAATCTTTTCTTTTTTGTTTTTCGTTATTCTTTCAAGAAGACAAGATGAGACAAACATTATCAATTACAAGATGAGTACAGTTTGTTATTTAATGATAGGGGAAATCCTTATTAATGCCCTGCCTAAATTAAAACAAGCCTATGCCTGGATTGACTTAAGGGACTTTGGTGACCCTCAGAAAGGTCACTAAAACCTGCCTCAGAACTTGATTATTCCCCATATTGCCCCAGTACCTGAGTAAGTGTTAAGACCTGCTGTGAGCCACCCATCAGAGGACACTGCACACTCTTCTCTTTATCTCATGGAAATGGAGTTGCTAGGAGCCGGAGGACTGTATCCAGAAAGTTACAATTTCATTTCCAAGCACTCAAGCACTTAGTCAGAATTTCCTAACAAATGTCTCCAAGCATATGTCCAAGGCAGATACTTTTCCCCTATGTCTACACAGCCAAGGGGAGATTGTGCTAAGATGCCTAGACCACAAGGAAGGCCAAACAAAGTGGGAAGAGATGATGAAGGTCAGAATGAAGACAAGGAGCTAAGCATCTAACAAGGCCTCTCACAGAGGGGGATTAACCACAAGTGAGGAGAGAAGGGGACTGGGCTGTAATTAGGAAACAAAAGATGTGGAAGAAGGGTGTTATAAGCCTCTTGATTTACAAATTTATAACTTGATTTATAATCTTAAAATATGTAGTCATTTACTCCATTGATCTCCATTTATGCCTTTGCCTGCGAAAATCTTAAGGAAAGACCATCTAAAAGTTTATCTTTTTATTCATACTAGGTAAAGTGGTTTCACTGACTCGAGATGAGATGGGGGGAAAAGTTTGCTCAGCATGAAATGGATTTGAATTTACATGCTCCTCTTTTAAGTTCTGCATTATTGTTCAAAATAACTAACTTCTCCAGTCTTTGTATTTATTAACTAGAAGTTTGTGAAGAATAATGAATGTAAGTTTTTTGACACATGCCTAGGGTATTTTCAATGCTATAAATGATAACTGTCATTATAAATAGAATTAGATGTAGAACTTGTGGAAGGTTATTTTTCAAAATACTACTTTACGAAGAATGAAGAGTCGGGGGGTGGGGAGATTATACCAAAAAGAAAGGAGAAATGGCAATCTCATTTATAAATGAAAGAAGGAGAACATAGCTGGTAATAAAAAGGAAACAGGGTGACATGAAATAATCCTGATTATTACATGTACTAGATAGGCCATAAGGAGCACCCACTTACAATGCTGGCAAATACTGAATCTTGATATGGTCTCGTTACTTCTTTAATAATCAAAGTGCTTCTAACAACGCTGAGGAAAAGTGGATGTCAGTCATGGCCCACAAAGTTTAGGTATACAGCTATTTATTTTCATATGAATATTCCTAAGACAATGATTTATCTTAGCCTGTTTTAAAGGAGGTAAGAATGTGTTTTGATATTTTTGAAGCAAAATTTGTGCTCTTGATTTGATCATACTGTCTGATGTGTACCCAGCATTTAATATAACTCAATTATTAAATTCTCTGTGTTCAGGAAATAGTTTCTAGTTCAACAGAGCCAATAAGTTTTATTTTGATAAGAGCTTTACTAAGTAAAAATAACTTTCCAAATATCCATTATAAAGTAAATACAAGTTTATGACAATTCTCTTTCATAAAACTAGAAGACTGATGTTTTCCAATGACAGTTTAGGATGATATGAATGGGCAGAAGGAAAATCCTTTCAGTATTTGGCATGTTCGTATGTGCAATGCGATTTCAGAAATGATGGCTGAGACCTGGAAACATGAAAGATGTTTTCACTATGGTGATTGTCACTCCAGTTTCCTTTGGTACATTCGACCTTTTCTGTCTCTCTTTGGCATTTTTATTATCATGTCTCATCTTCTTAAAGTCCCTCCTTTTTTCCAATTCCTTCTGATTTTGTAGCTTAGAATGCTTTCTTCCACATGAGCATTGTTTTACGTTGCAGTTTGTAAGATTCAGGGTCTGGAAATCAATGCAGAATGTGGTCAGCTGGCAGAAAAGTCAAGGTTACATCAGTGCTTGGAATAGGGTCTCGCGCATCTGACCTACACTTCACATATCACTCTTGTTGGGCATCCATTATCTTTGCTAGAAAAGTAAAGGATCATTTGTTAGAATCCTGTGTTGTTTTCTCCACCACACCTCCCCTCTCCAATGTCACTAGTAGTACTTTTTATTCAGCACAGAGTTAAAGTAGTTTAAAAGAGCTGTTGTAATTCCTATATTTCCAGAGAGAAAAATTTGTCCTCCATTATTTATGGGAGGACTTGATTCCACTCCTACTTCTTTTTTAAACCTACCTTCACAGTGCAGCTGTAATCTCTCTCTGTCAGGTCCTTGGTCTCAGAGATTCAAAGAATGAATCTCTGGGACCAAGGTAGAGCACCAGGCAGATGGTTTTTAGGATCCTGGGTTGGTCTAGAGGATGTGGTCTGTGTCCAGCCCTAGACAAAGGAGCCATGTGTTAATCTTCCCAGGAAACGAGATCTGTGTCTAGCCCTGAAAAGAGGCATTTCTTTATCAATAGGATGATTCACTTTCATCTGATGTGTTGCTGGGAAATTTTAAACCTCATATATTCATTTGAAAATCAGTTTTTAAAATGTTTATCAATTTTCTGAAATAGTATGATCACCGATTCATACTTTGATAACACTTTCACCAATTTTTCCTCTATTTTCTTCCTCATAACCAAAGTATATAAGGTAACTAGTACCCTCCATATACCTATATGCATATTTATAAGTCACCATTATCATAATGCCATTTTTGTCTCAGAAGGAAATATTAGAGAATATTATTCAAAAATAGAAAGAGGCCTCATTAATTTCTAAGAATATAAAGTGATGCAGTCACTTTGGAGAACCATTTGGTAGGTGCTCTTAGGGTTGAGCATCAGAGGTGTATACCCATGACAAAGGGAAACATATGTCCACACAAAACTTTAAAATAAATGTTCAAAGCAACATTATCAATAAAAGCATAATGTGGAAAAATACAAATGTCCATCAACTGAGAAATTGATAAAATATGGCATATTCTTTCAATTAAATATTATTTGACTATAAAAAATCTGATCTCTACTACATTGTGGATGAACCACAAAATAATTCGGATTTAGTGAGAAAAGCCAGTCACAAAAGGCACATAATGTATGATTCAATTTATATAAAAAGTCCACATCAGGCAAACTCAGATAGACATAAATTGTAAAAGTGGCTGCCGGGTGGTGACACTAGAGAGGACAGAGGAGTGACTACTAATGAAATTTGGGGGAGGGGAAAGTAATAATCTAAAACTCAGTTGTGGTGTGGTGATTACACAACTCCACAATCAAGCGTCTACTTAGAAAAAATATACAAAAAACAAGATATAACTTTAAGAGAAAATGTGATTTAAATTCACTCTATGGATACTTTTTTTTTTTTTTTAAGACAGAGTTTCACTATGTCTTCCTCAGTAGAGTACTGTAGAGTCACAGCTCACAGCAACCTCAAGCTCTTGGGATTAAGCAATTCTCTTGCCTCAGCCTCTCAAGTTGCTGGGACTACAGGCGCCCGCTACAACGCCTGGTTATTTTTGGTTGCAGTTGTCATTGTTGTTTGGCAGGCCCAGGTTGGATTCAAAACCACCAGCTCCAGCTCCACAGGCACTCCGCTGGGACCGGGACACTTTCTTGCAAGGTGGATACATTCTTACTGTGTAGCAAGGTATTGTCCTTATAGTTTATGGTAGAGTAGTTAAGAGAACAATAACTCCTATTCTTAGCTGAAGATACTGTATAATTTCAGCTCATCCAGTGCTTTCAAAGATTGCTATAGTTTATTTATTCAGAGCTTACTGGGTCTGCCTGGTAATTTAAAAAAGAGGTTCTGGAGCTGTGGGTAAGCTGCAGGTAGGTGCAGTTAGGCTCTTTTTCCTGGTCAGCTGGTGAGCCTTATGCATTATACTTTTAGATGCAACACATGTAAGACACAGGTTATGACTCTCTAGAAGCACCACATCTAAGACACACGCTATTAAATCCTGGTATTGGCAGGTTACCCACACCTATAATCCTAGCACTCTAGGAGGTGAAGGTGGGTAGATTGCTTGAGCTCAGGAGGTCAAGACCAGCTTGAGTAAGAGTGAGACTTCATTCCTACTAAAATGGAAAAAGTAGTGGGCTTTTTTGTGAAAACCTGTAGTCCCAGCTACTTAGAAAGCTGAGGAAAGAGGTTTTCTTGAGTTCAAGAGTTCGAGGTTATGTGAGCTATGATGCTATGGCACTCTACCAGGGTGACAGAGTGAGATGGTGTCTCAATAAACAAAAATAAAAACAACAACAAAAAATTGATATTATTTTTTCTAAAATTAATCAATCTAGATGTTGCCTATCCTAAGTGCATTATAAAATCAAAATATTTGAAGTGCCAGTCATGCATAGGTTTTGTAGACATCTGCCATCTGCCTATATTATACTATTTAAAAATTTCTTATCATTTCAGAATATTCACTCTCCTGTGGCTCAAGGAGTAGGGTGCCAGCCCCATATACCTGGGATGGCAGGTTCAAGCCCAGCCCTGGCCAAAACTACAAAACAAACAAACAAAAATAAACACTCTCTTATATACTCCTTACAATGTAAGTTTCAACATTTTCTTTTTCTTCTTCTTTTTTTTTTTTTTTTTTTTTTTGGCTTAGGCTGGGTTTGAACCTGCCACCTCCAGTATACAGGGCCAGCACCCTACTCCTTTGAGCCAGAGACTCTGCCCGTTTCAACGTTTTCTAACATGAAAGCCTATCATATTACAAATGTACTTTCAATGGTGACAATAGTTTTTAAAGCCTTCCTATTAACACAAAAACAAAATCCAATTCATTTTCTCTTTTTATGTTTATTTTTGTTCCTTTGTAAAAAGCATTTCTTGTAACATTTATTTTTCTCTGTTTTTATTATCTGTGTTTAGAAGTCTAGGCCCACATTCGCTAATGCTAATGTGCTTCCTAGAGCTGTTTGGTTGATTTTTTTACTTCTGGTCTATGTTACTCATTCATCCAGCATTCCATTGTTATAGCAATCCAATCACAATAGTGGGTGACTCCCCATTGCTTACACGCATTAAACTAAAATTACCCTTCCAGATTTTATAACCCTAATACCTGATTCCAGTATTCTTTATTAGGCATATCTCCCATTAACCACCAAAAGAAGCTATCCCATCCATTTCTCAGCCATAATTATTTATTCCTTTGGACTTTTAAGTTAGGATCTCATTTAAATATATCTATATGTATATCATCATTAATAAAAGAAAAAGTTGCTTAGATAATATGGCGGGCTCTGATGTGCTGCCCAGATCCCCTATCAGAAATGAAGGCATCAGTTCCCAACTGTGGCCATTGTGACTGAAGATCCTCATAGACGTCAGCCTGCTTTGGAGACAGACTCAGATGAAGAAATCTTTCTTGTCCAAAGACACGTCTCTGTTCATAGGCCAATGGCATCCAATGATGGATAATAACAGGTGTGTAAAATTAAACTCCCCTTACCTAAATATAGTACAGTTCTGAAAGTTCAAGTTCCTACATGTTTGGCTGAGTTCATCACTGGCAATCTATCAAGTTCAATTTCTTTACCTTCTGCATCTTGCTTCCTACTTTGCTTTTCCACTTGTGTTTATACCAAGGACATTTCCTAACAAAGGGCCTGTGCTCTAAGCTTCATCTTGAAGTCTGCTGCCAGGGGAAACCATTCCGTACAGAGACACTAAGGAATACACACAAAGTTATGACTCAGTGATATTGAGTATGGATTCCTGATGCAAGGAGATTTTTTTTTTTTTTCAGAAACTTCAGCTAAGGATAGAAGCTATTGTTTGTTCCCTTACTACATGCTACAAACTCTAAAAAGATACCCTGTCATTTTAATTTTTCTGACATTTAATTCTACGTATCTCTTGTAAGCCCATTCAAGTTCTACACCTACCTTATTTTTTTAACCACACTAATTTATACTGATCTCCACCCCCCTTTTTTTGGGCAATTATTATGTGTAGGACCAAGACCTCCAGCTTAAAGAAAAATAACATCAGAAGTATGAAAGTGTTTTGTAAATAGCAAATGTATCAATGTCGGGGGTGATTTTCAATAGCATTAGCGTGGTTTCTATGGAGTGTTAGAAACCATGAATTTTATTTTATTTTATTTTGTTTTGTTTTCCGTCAAACTTCTTCCCCCCTCTAACTCCACCTATGTAATCTGATACAATTGTATTTTACAAACTATATTTTAGATTTTCTACATAATTTTTAAATGATAATATCAGTGGTAAACACCATTAAAAACGTTCAGGAAAGATTAATTTGGGAAATTGGATTAATAATATCTTAACACCATATCTAAATGCAACATAAAATTATCTAGTTTTGGGAATATACTAGGAACAGATTTTATGTAATCATTTCCTCTATAATCAGCACATCACATTCCATCATTCTGGAGAGTAAGTATGTAGTAACAGCTACAATTGTTTGTTTTTCTAGTGACAGCAAATATATGTACTATATATTTTCACTGATTCTTTGTGCCACACATTATTACAGTGAGAAAGAAAGAAGGAAGAAAAGGAGGGAGAAAGGGAAGGAGGGGGGAAGGAGGAAGGAAGGAAGGAGCGAAGGAAGAAAGGAAGGTCCTTAACTGTGCAGCCCATGATGTTAGTTCTGTGATGACACCATATACCTCGCTCCTAGATGAGCCACTGATCTCTTTTAAAGATGGACAATGCATTCCTTCAAAATCAAGCTTAAAGAGGGAAAATTCCTACTTGGGGTTCTTTTCAAATGATACTCAGTGTTTGTGCAATTTTCTTGTTGCACAGATCTTACATTTATCCACATTCGTGACCAGAGACTCTTAATCCTTTGATTCTAAAATGTAGACCAACCTATTGTTAAGAATAATTTCATGGGATCAGCTTTATTTTGTTCTTGCAGTTAATCATTGGTAAGAAACAGTCTGGTCCATCAGGTTATAAAATGAAAAAAGTAAAGATAGTGACTTGACTAATCCACATTCCCTCCAGGCATCAGTTTGGCAAACTAGAGATTTTATTTATTGACAGTCTTAAAAACAAAAGGTTTGATGATTTCGTTATTTTAAAACAGTGGCTGTTTATTTATACTGTAATTATCTAAAAAGTTGGTATAAATAAGTGTTACGGACATTTAAATCTACTTTCTTTACATTAAAAAATTAAACAAAATTGTCCTTTAATAAATCTAATTAAACTTATGGCACTGATGGTCCTGCTTATCCCCATTTTACACAGGAAAATACTGAGAAATGAGAAGATTAAGTAATTTACTCAATGTCATCCAACTAAAATTGAACACAGGAGTACCACATTCCAAAATATTAACTCCCATACATACACTGAAAAACTAAAAAGGCAACACTAATAGCATTCCAAATATAGTACTTTGATATATGGAGTATGCTGTCAATATTAGTGTAATTGAAGTTTGAATGCCTATTTTATGATTTTCTAATAAGAAGAGTTGACTTTTTTAATGAGTTTAAGAATTCTACTGAAAGAGAGCATAATTCATGTTTATTGAAAAAAGATGGAAGTGTTTTGGCTTCCCTGCTGACAAATTGCTTTCTGAAAGATAGCGCTCTCCCTCTTTGCTTGCAAGAAAAACTAGAAGTGAAGAAAAAAGATACTTTGTAGCTAACATTTTCTTTCCTCTTGGCGGTTCTTGGAATTCTGTCATTATGCTGTCATTATCTTATCCCGATATTAAATTACATATTTAGATAAAGAAAACTGGATACTTGGCAGAATAGTACTTTCTTCAAAATTAAAGGAAAAATGAAAGTTTATTTTTAATCTATTAAATACATAGCAAATTTTTAATAAAAATGCTTTGAATAAATAGATGAACATGAGAAGTAAAGAATGATTAAAGAATGTTTTTCTAATGATTTTAAGTGCCACCACTAAGAAACATGATTACCACCTTATTTTTTAGAAAAAATTTGGTTAGGGATAAAAAGAAAGGAATTGAGGATGATAAGAGGTTGCTTTTCTAGCTTTTATTCTAGCCACACATCCATTCTAAGAGGGGGACATAGGTTGATGTAATGGGTAGTATGATAGAAGTTTGGCCCCCTGGTGGCCACAATGGTGTGCTGCGCGACTCCTTCAGGACCCAGGTACTTTCCAGCTGCTAGGAGTGTTGGCTGCTAAGCCTGACAATGGACCTGTTTTACCCCCAAATTTTGCTCCCATGCTGGCCTGCCTTTTATCAAATATTCTTCCAATGTTCCATGCTCACTTCCCTGACTTTATATATATATATATATATATATATATATCTTTCTGTCCTCATAGATGATATCCAGATAGATCAATAGATAGATAATAGCAATAGATATAGCTATGCACACAGGCGTTATAAACTTATGATAAGTTATTAAAAACTCCAAATTAAAAATATTAAATTTTATTGTGTTTAGTTGAAGTTTATAAGGAGGTTACGGGATACACAGAGATAGTAAAATACTGTATTGAAGCAGTTAACATACCCCCTCACACAGTTACTTTTGTGACAAGTGCAGTTAAACTCTATTTATTTAACAAAAGTCCCTATCAGAATTTTATTAACTTTAGTCTTCATGTCATACATGAGATTGCTAAACTGTTTTGGTTCCACATACCTGCTATTGTTTTCTTTTCTTTCCCCCCTCCCTTACCTGAGGTAACCACTGTTCCAGTCTGTGTATTTGAGTTCTTTATCTATTATCTAGCTATATCAATTATCTAAATTATCTATATCTATCTTATTCCACATGTAAGTGATATCGCACAACAATTTTCTTTCTGTGTTTGGCTTATTTCACGTAGCATAATGTCCTCCAGATTTGTCCATGTTGTGGCCAATGTCTGGATCTCTTTTTATTGAGGCTGAATAATATTCCATTTTGTATACTCCTACCTACCACACTTTATTTATCCATTCATTTTGGGGGGGACATTTAGGTTGTCTCCCAGTTTTGGCTACTGTGAATAATGACGCAATAAACACGAGAGTGCCGATATCTTTAAGATGTGGTGATTTTATCTCTGTTGGGTATACACACAGAAGGGGGAGTGTAAGGACATATGGTATAATTCTTAATTTCTTAAGGAACCTCCATACATTTTCCATAATGCCCACCAATCTATATCCTCACCAACAGTGCACCAGTGTTCCCTTTTCTGCAAACTTGCATCAACATTTGAACTCTTTTGTATTTTGAATGAGAGCCATTCTCAGGGTATTAAAGTGATGTCTCATAGTAGTTTTCATTAGCATGTCTAATGCTAAGCGACTTTTTGTATACCTGTTGGCCACTTTTATGTCCTCTTTGAAAAAATGTCTGTTAAAGTTATTTGCCATTCTTAATTGGATTATTCATTTTCTACTATTGAGTCATGAGAGTTCTTCCTACATGCTTATATTAGCCCCTTATCAGATGTGGTTTGCAGATTTTTTCCGCTGTCCATTGGTTGCCTTTTAATTTCTTGATTGTTTCCTTTCACCTGCAGAAGATTTTAGTTTGCTGTAATTCTATTTATTTTAGGAAACCTAAAATTTGGAGGAAGATATATTTAAAGGTATCCTAATTAATATATTTTAATTTTTTTTCTGTTCTAACTATTTGGTAAAAGAGATTCTATACAATACTTTGTTTGTTTGTTTTTTCTTAGCGTCTCCCTATGTTGCCCTGGATAGAGTGCTGTGGCATCACAGCTCACCTCAACCTCAAATTCCTGGGCTAAGCGATTCTATTGCCTCGGCCTCCCCAGTAGCTGGGACTACAGGCACCAACCACAACACCTGGCTATTTTGTTGCTGTTGCAGTTGTTATTGTTCTTTAGCAGGCCTGAGCTGGGTTCGAAACCGCCTGCCTCTGTGTATGTGGCCAGCGCCCTAACCATTGAACTATGGGCACCAAGCCCATATACAGAAGTTTGTTCCACAGGTATTAGAGGAACTTCAAAGGATTAAAGAAGAATGGGACTAATAGAAACAGCAGGAGTTGCAAATACCACTGGAGTGAATCCCAAGAGCCGGTTCCTTCTCTTATTCAGCTAGAAATGCTCTTACAGTGGGTTTAATCATTATGCCCACTCTTCCTTCTCTAATTAACAAAGACTGCAATTTGGCTGATCTATATTGTTGAATACGTGTTTGTCTTTATAAAATATGAAGTGTTGTTAATTCCATTGCACTAAAATTGTATTTCAGGTGTGTTCTTTATATTTTTCAGCATTCATTTTTATAACCTCATGAGTTTGCTTAACATATATCTAATCCATGATTTCTAACTAATTCGTAAAATTCCATGTTGTACATCTGTATATTTTATTTATCTACCTCCTTAGTCATGTATAACGAGGTCACTTCCAATCTCATGCTGGCTCAAAAAATACTATGATAAATATTTTCATATACACCTCCTTTGGGATGAATATCAAGCCCAGGGATCACTGAGCCATGGGCAGTAAACATAATTAACTGAGGAAAGAACTGCCAGAATGCATATCAAAGTGGCTATCCCAGTTCATATCCCTTAATAGTGCATGAAGAGGGTTACTCTGGCTCCATATTATCAAACTATGGTATTTATCCAATTTTCTAATTGTACCAATCTCTTGTATTTATAATAGCTTTAATTTATATTGTTCTAGTGAATCTGAACATCTCCTTTTATATTCATTAACTATTTGAGTTTATGTTTCCTAAAAATATGCCCATATCCACGCACATTTTTCTACTGAATCTCATATTTGTTTTGTTGGTTTTTAGATTTTCATTTTAAAATTTTTCTATTGATTCATTCACTAATTCGGTATTTTTAAACAATGTAAGTCAAGTACATTTGACTTACATGAATGGAAAATCAAGTACTTCGTGTAGTCAATACTACGTTAAAACTAGTATATTAAGAACTACAGGCCCATATTAAATTCAAGAAGGGGGAGGAGGAAAAACGGGGAGAGGGAGATTCATGAGTCCCCCCAACAGCTGCAATGTACAGGTATATGGCACAGCTCCTGAGTGAAGAACACAACTACAGCTCACACTGTACCTGACAGACACTTTTAGATTTTTATAGACCTCTCATCATGTTTGTAAGAATTGTTTTAAGCACTGGGAATACATTGAGAAACAAGAGAAAAGTGATCTCAACCTGAAGCTGACATTCTTTTTGGTGGGGCAAGAGGTGGTATGGGGAGATGGTAATGAGTAGGAAGCTACAAGCAGGAGAGTAACAAGTGAGAGAATTAAATAGTGCACTAGAAGATGATACATAGGTAGGTACCAAGAAAAAGGGTAAGGACCAGGTAAGGAAATTGGGAGGATAGATTGTAGGACTATGTGTTAATATAGTGATTATGAAAAGACTGTGAGAAGGTGACACTAATTTAAAAGACTTGAAGAAGGCATGGTTATTACCCACGAAGACAGCTGGAGGAGACATTCCAGGAAGATGAAAACCAAAGACTTAAGGTGGAAACATAATCAGAGTGTTTAAAGAAGAGCAAGAAAGCTAGAGGAAAGACAATGGTAATAGGAGATCTAGTCAAAGGGGAAATATGACTTTTAATTGGAATAGCAATGGACACAGTGGCAACTGTCTGGCAGAGGTATGATGTGCTCTGGATTCTAATTTAAAAAAAATCATCCCGATTGCTGTTTTGATAAAAGACAATAGATGGACATGTGAGGAAGCAGGAATATCAATCAAAAAACTATGGCCGCGGCATCACGTGAGAGATGATAGTGCCTTGAACTTGATGTTGGCACTAGAGATTGTGAAAAGAGGGCATGTTCTGGGTATGTTTTTGAGGTAGAGCCAAGAAATATTAATTCCTTGTGGGTTTTTAATGCTGTACATAGCATCTATCAATCTGTCACTGCCACGAGTATGTATGCTTATTCACAGTGCCCTTTGTTCAACAAAAGTATTTAATTTCAATGTAATCAAATCTATCCAATTTTCACATCATAGACAATTCTGTTCAGGTCTAGTTTAAGAAGTCTTTCTAGCATTGGTCTCTTACAGTTTTGTGTATTAGACTTTGACATTTCCTATTTCGGTCTTTAATCTTTTTAATCATTTATCTTTGTAAAATGTAGTGTAGAAATCCAGTTTTTTATCTTCAGATAGCAAATCAGTTTTTTCAGCAACTTCTATAAAGCAGACCTTATTTCCCCCATTAAGTTATGAGGTCACCCATCTATATATCAGGTTCTCTAAATACATGAATCTCTGTAGGCTATCACCAGCCTTTGTATTGCATCATACCCTTTAATAATTATAGTTAGTTATATGTTAATGGCAAACCTACAACTTTTGTACAGAAATGTTTAAAGATTATATAATCAATTAAAATTTCCGGCACCACTAAGTCCAAGCATCCTGATACAGGTTTATCATACAGTTCAAACTGGGTTATTGCACGGCTTTTAAATGCTCTGCTAAATAAACTGAGTCAGAAGTGGAAACTTTGCAACAGTTGGATAAAACAATTTATCCCACTCAATTTTTACAAATTAGATTAATAATATGTTTCCTTTCCTTAAGAAAAAATATTTAAGAGAGGTATACATTTTAAGCTAATCGTTTTATTCATTTTAGATTCCTGGTTGCTGAATCTACCGATTGTAATTCTGGCTTCACCTCTTATTATCTGGGTAAATTTCTAAAGTTCTTAGGATCCTCAGTTACCTTCTCTGTAAAAAAGAAATAAAAATACCTATTGCCCAATTTTATAATCAAGTACAATAACAGAGGGGAACTGTCATTGATTAATTAGTTAAAATTTAAAAAAAAATGATTCAGTGGTAACTCATCCCTAGGACAACTGAGTTGCTTTCTAATTTGGTCTATGGGTTAGCAGTCACTTCAGAGCTCCACTGTGAGACAGTTCTCAGTAGTAAATGAGTCTGTAAATGACAAAGGCAGATGGCTGCATAGCAGCTCTTTCTCTTCAAGAACAGAACACAGATCTCCTGCCAGGCTTTGGGGAAGAAGATATTATTTGACTGAATTCCTAACTGTTTTTGGCAGAATTACGGAACTGTATTTTCATATGGAAAACACTGTGTGTTTCCTCTAAGGTGCTAGGTAAAATATGGTGTTTAGCACAGCACATCTATTTACAAAATTTCTGTTATGGTGTGTTATTTTTGTTTTTGTTGAAGGAAGCTCCTTGGGTGCTGCAGAAAAAAGGATAAAATCATTCATTATCTTTTTTCCTTGTTACTAGAATCCTGTGGGTTTTGCTCAGTAGATGATCAATAAATGTTTATTTCCCAAATATTTATGAACCCTATGCTGTGATTAAAACAGTCTTCCAAATACCAATTTTGAATAGTTTTATCTTCAATCTTATTTGATATAACCGTTAAGTGTATTCTATTTTTCCATACACAGCATTATTGTATATCTACTGTGCATTTCCAGGGGTCTGTTTAATGCTCACCTTGAGCAGATGTTTGGAGTGTAGGTTGACAGCTTAACAGCTCCTGACATAAGCATAACCTTCATGAAATTAAAGCATGGGTTGTCTAATATGGTATAAGTGGCCTTTTATTTAAATCTGAGCTGGAGGTACGGAGTCAATAATCACTGAGTATGAACCAAGCGTAATAACCCAAAGATGATGAGACAGTATTTGCCCTTTATCAGAATAAGGTTAAAACGGCTGTCAAGGTGACAGATGCTAATCAGTGAAACCTGAACAATTATGCCCAATAATCATTAAATGAAGGCAGGGAACTAGACTCCTGGGAAAGCACCAGCATTTGGAAAAACATGACATGCTTTTATTCAAAGAGTCACAGAATTTGGAGTTGAAAGTGGTATTGAACCGAAAATAAGGTCAAATTTCTGAGTGCTGTCCCTGAGAATAATTTGAAGACATGAGTAAGTATACTACTTGCATATACTTGCCACAGTACAAATGGAGGTACACTGGGAAAGCTAATTATTTTATAGTCCTTCGGAGAGAAATAAATACACATTATCTTTCAAAATGCTTTATAATAGGCACAATACCAACTCTTAATTTTATAGCATACACTTTTTCATATGTTGATTTTTACACCATAGAATCTAACTAGAGAAAATCTCTAATTATGTTTTTATCTATTCTAGGTAGAGGACAAGATGAAAAGAAACCACCAGGCCAGGTGCAGTGGCTCCTGCCTATAATCCCAGCATTCTGGGTGGCTGGATCGCCTGAGCTCACACATTCTAGACCAGCCCAGGCCACAGCCAGAGCGAAATCTCTAAAAAAAATAGCTGATCATGTGGCAGGGGCTCCTGTAGTCCCAGCTACTTGGGAGACTGAGGCAAGACAATCACTTAAGCCCTAGAGTTTGAGGATGCTAGGAGCCGTGACGTCGTGACACTCTACAGAGGGCAACAAAATAAGACTGTCTCAAAAAAAAAAATCTGCCAAATAATCTCATTATCAATGATGTAGCCAGAAATGGTCTCATCTCACTATAGTACTTCTGTATCACCAAAAAGTATGGGATATTATATAACAGTGGTTCTCAACTTTCCTAATGCCGTGATGTATTTTCATTGTTACAAAGGGGTTGCGATCCACAGGTTGAGAACAGCTGTTCTATAATATGAAATATTTTCCTTATTATAAATATGAATTGAAAATAAAATTTTTCTATAAGTAATTCACCACTTTCCTCCTGGAAACTGTATAGTATTGATACAGAAGGTATCAATAACTCTCCATTTAACTCTGCAATGTTAAATGTCAATTTTTTAATGTCCCTGGCACTTCATTATTTTATATCACTGAATACTGAACTTTGATCTTGTGGGAGAAAATGTTCCAAGGGGGGAGGGTAATAAAAGAAAAATAACCCTGCTGTTATTTACTGTATATTTTCCTCCTCTTCAGGAGAAAAAAATACAATTTTTGCCCATCTTTGTAGTCATGATATAAACCAAAACAGTCCAAAAGATGAGTATGGAAATATAATCAGCTGAATTCTTAGACAAAAATCAAGAATATCAATATAAGTTCTTATGTTCATTTTTTAAAGAAGTAGAAAAATAGAAACAATATTAAACTAGTGAAATCTGCAACAAAGTAGAATTAATCTCTTTTTACTTTTCTACCCCATGTATCCTTTCCGACTATATGATGATTACTTTTATATAACAACTCATCTTTAGGTACTTCTGGTTGATTAAACAAAAAACTTTCATATTTAGTAAACATTGGGACCTCTGTTAAATCTAGATATTTTATAACTTTATGATATTTTAGTATTACACCGGATTATAATATCTAGAGTATAACATAATCCCTCCCTCATCTGGCAGCATCATAGCCACCTGAGTTGGCACCACCGTCATCTCTCAGTTTCCTAACTGGCCTCCTAGAATTCAATGCTCTCTCCAGGAGATAACAAGAATCATGTAATTCCTCTAAGTTGTCAAATACGACTATGTCGCCTCCTTGCTTAAATTTTTTAAAAATCTTATCACTGCCTCAAGAACAGTCTCAAGAATTTAATGTCATAAAGATCTCACCATGTCAGAGACTTTGTCTCACTATTTCCTTGCCCCAGGGCCTCTACACGTGCTTCTCCCCTCTCTGTAGGGGTAGACTTCCCTAAATTTTATCCAAAGCACTATTCTCATCCTCCTACTTAATTTATTCAAATGATTAAGTATAATTTTGGGGGAGAGATTATTACTCACCCCCAGGCTCAAACCAGAAAGCCTTATTTTACACACTGTCTGCCCGCTGCTCATTTCCTTTGTTGAACGTAGTATGACTTGAATAAGTATCCATATGATTACTGTTTAATATTTTATTAGCAGACCATAAGGTCGGCAAGCTTATGCCTTTGTCTTTTCTCTCTAACATGTAGGAGTCTTCCAAAGACTGTTATTTGGACTTGCAAATTCTTCCTCTTGGGCCTTCTTAACAAAGCAACCCCCAAACATAGAAGCTAATGACAAACATTTATTATCTCGTGGCTTCTGGGGTCAGAAATCCAGGCACAGCACTGACCTTTATTTCAGAGTCTCTCACAAGGTTTTACCCTCAGGGTTTCTAGGAGAATTGCAGTCATCCAAGTCTTAACTGCAAAGGATCCATTTCCAAGTTTATGTACATGGTTGCTGGAATTTGATTTATTATGAGCTGAGGTCCTCAGTTACTTGCTGGTTGGTGGCCAGAAGCTGGCCGCCTCCCTTCTTTGCCATACAAGACCCTCCACAGGACGCATTGCGCCAGTATCATTTACTTTTGCAGTGTGAGCAAGACAGAAGAGCCAAGAGAGCCTGCATACAACACAGAACTCACAGTCTGTTATAAACTTATCTCAGATGCTACATCTCATAACTTTATTTTATTATTATTTTTTTATTTTTCAAGATTCATTGAAAGCACAGAGATTAGGTTATACTGATTGCATTTGATAAAGTCCCTCGTATAATTGTGGATCTATTCGATTGGTTGGATTACAAGCAAGTACTCAAGTCCAACCCACACTCAAGAGGGGAAAATTTCACTATGGCGTGAATTCCAGGAAAGAAACATTTTTAGCCCCAGGTCATGCCAGTTTATGGGAATTATCTCATGAACTCACTTTACCCACCAGTCAGCATTCATTGTAAGGTCCCTAGTCCCTATTGCTCACTTCATACCAAAATTGCCACATACATGTACATGTGATCTCTCGTACTAAAATCTAAATTTCCCAGAAGCAGCATTTAATCCTCACAACAACTAGAACAGCTCCATGAATCAAGAAGGAACTCAGCAATTATTATTTTCTTTTTTAGTGAATGAATGAATGAATGAATAAAAGGAAACACAAGAATATTGTCTGTACATCTCTCTCAAAAAAAGAATCATCAAAAATCACTTTCTCACCCATTTTAAAATTTAAAAGATTTTTATTGTCTAACATGAAAATTATGATGTTGTTATGGGTCTTGTATCTAACTTCATATACTTACTGTACACATACTAGTTACTTTTTTTTTCATATTCTAAAGATTTCGTAAGGAGGGATATGCATTTTATCCTCAGATAAGACTTAGATCTTATGGCTTTTGTTTAAACACCATGACTTCATTTTATTTTTCAAAGAACTTACCAAAATTCCTCACGGAATAAGATTTCTTGGAATGAAGATTTGTTTACAATGCTGAGAATCATGGCAGTCAACTGTCCTCTCAGGTTGAGCAACACTGAACAATATCTTTGGGGCCAGGAGCTGACTTCATAACTATTTATTAAAATTTAATCAGTGCCATAAATTCTCTGATCTATTTCTCTAAAGGGGAAAAAATGTTCAAATTTTGCGAAGCAGTTGCCAATTCTTACAAGACTAGATTAGCATTAATGAAGAAAACAGTGGGAGAGCAGCAGAACCGCCACCTGGAGGACCCAGATGTGGAGGCATCTTCCGTCGCTTCCTCTCCTGCCTTCGGAGAGCAAAGACATTAGCTGGTGATGAAGATGTGCCTTCGCCTACTCAGACACCTCCACATCAGTTTTTCCAGCACGTTGGAAAATGTGCGGTTGAAAGAATCAAAAGGGTAGACATGTTCTGAGCTGACTTAAAGCAAAACACACTCATATCACACTGTATTTCATTCCAAGGATTATGGTAGAATCAGAACAATGCCAGAGAAACAGGGTTCTCGGAAGACTCCATCCCTTTTATAGATGCTATTTGCATGTTTGGTGACATAAAGAGAATAATAACAAGAATAAACAGAATATCCCACACTTATATGTGAAACAATACTATTGTTTTTTAAATGCAATTTGATAAATTCTAGTATTGCTCACCTATCAGAAAGAGTTGAAGAATCCTACTGGTTTAAATTCTAAAAGCAAGTAGAATGTAATTCTAAAAAATGCAAACTATTCTCATAGTTTTTAACGAGTAGCTACTACACATAAGCTGTGGTACACGGGATTCTGTGTACTGGCAACTAGTGTCACTGCCAGTTGTCCTATTTCCCTGACATCCTCCTATACAGCAACAAATTGTTAATATTTTGTACCTCAGGTACAACAAATTCAATTAATTATAATTCCCAAGGAACAATTTTTTTCCTTTTTTAAAATTTTGTCTCTTTATTTTTCTTCCTTCTTTTTTTACCTTCATTTCAGTCTCCAATTCACTCTGCCCCTGAAGAAACATGATGTGTTGATGTTTGTTCGTTGGTATATAATATATTCACAGAACATACAGTTTTGCATTTTGTGTACATATTTAAAAATTTTGATATATGTTATTGCATTATAATATTTTTTACATTTTATAATCCAACACAATGTTTTTCTGAGCAATCTACGTTACAGATTACATATTTTTTCCAAAGTTTGTAACTGCTTGTGTGGTGCACCTTAACATGCCTCCGCTCCATTGCCCATCTGTCCTACCTCAGGGACCCTAATTACCTGCAGCTTTCGGCTACTTTGGAAAGAAAGATCCAAAGAACATTTTCACATATATCCTCTTAAATCATCTCCTTTCAGATTTACACCAGTACCATTCACACTAAGAAAGATAACATATCTGTAATCAACTGTGACATAGAGATCTTTTCCTCCTTTCTTTCTCTGATCCCTTCCCTCCCCATCTCCCTCTGTGTTACTGAATATAGTGATTCAAGAGCTAGGCAATTGTTAGTTTGTTTGTTTGTTTCTGAAACAGAGTCTCGTTCTGTGACCCTCGATAGAGTGCTGTGGCATCATCGTAGCTCACAGCAACCTCAAACTCTTAGGCTCAAGAGAGCCTCTTGCCTCAGCCTCCTTGGTAGCTAGCATGCACCACAATGTTTGGGTAGGTTTTTCTATTTTTTTAGTAGAGGTGGAGTCTTATTGTTGCACAGGCTGGTCTCTGAACTCCCAAATCTAAGCAGTCCACCAGCATCAGCCTCCCAGGGTGTTAGGATTACAGGTGTGTGCCACCACATCCTGCCAAGAGTTAGGATGTGTAAGGTTATAATGTTTTCATACTGGCAACAGTAACCCAGATTTGCAGATTCTTTTTCCACTGTCAGATACACGGGTTTCATCTTCCAGGTCATCTCTTGTTACACAAGAAACATTAAAGCTCTAGCTATCACCTCTAAGTGACCTGTCAAAAGAAAGAAAGGCTGAGTGGAGAATTAAACTATTCTAGATGATTCGATTGTATGTGTGCCTCTGTGCACGCGTTTTCTCTTTCAAGTCTATGATTACACGATCAGTGCAAGCAACTCTGGAAACTACTTTTTATTCTGCTTTGTCAAACTAAAATGGGATTACTGTTACTAAGGGAGGAAGGGAGAATATGCATATCTTAGCATAGACTACCTGCAACCTCTGCCAAAATTATGCCTTCAAAAATTTATTTTTATCTTTACTTTATTTTTTTGTGCCGTGGCATCATAGTTCACAGCAACCTCAAACTCCTGGTCTCAAGTGCTGGGACTACATGAGCTAGGACTACACGTGTGCAACTACCCACGCTAGTTTTTCTATTTTTAGTAGAGATGGGCTCTCACTCTTGCGCAGGTTGGTGTCGAACTCCTGAGCTCAAATTTTTATTTGTTGTTTTTTATAAAGTGTATGTCCAAGGTATAAACATTATAAATCTAGGGGATCCATAATCTGGAGACAGGCAAATATTCAAAATGCTGTCAATGACACTTTGAAATTTTTTTTAAAAAGTACATAATACCCTTTTCTAGATTTTGACAACTGGTCCCTATGTTTATCTACTTGACCATGGGAATCAATTCTATACAAGAGAACTTTCTGCTCTCGTCCAATTTGGTTTCTGTAGCTCCATGTAGCTATGGAGTACTTGAGATATAGCTAGTGTGGCCAATGAATTACATTCTTAGTTTGTTTAATTTAAATTGAAATACCCACATATGGAAATTCACTATTTTATTGAGTAATACAGATGTAAATGATTTCCTAATTGTAAATTTTTCTCCATTCCTGCTGCCATTAATATAATTCTATACAACTTAATTCCATAATAACTTTTCCCCATAGTATATCCACTATATTCATGTTATAGCAAACTATTCTTCACTGAACAACCAAATAAACATTCAGAGTTCAAAGACTCTCAGCTGTGTGTATTATTACATAGTGATGGATATGACATTTGTTCCTGCTTAGCACAAATGGGATTTTATGATATAATTTCTCCACATATTGGTTTTCATTTGTTAACCTCATTGGAATTCCACCAAGTCAAAAGCCATAGTTAGAATTTATTATTATTTTTAATCACTGCACGTTATGTCATACAACACTATAGTCCATCATCAAAATACTGATGAACATGAATCGATCTCACATTCAGGTGTGAGCTGACACGAGTGAAGCTGAAAGGTACATGCCCACCCAGAGGTTGTGCATATTGGTTTGGTTCTGCATTTGAGATTCTTAGTTGTGAATTTGTTTGGTTTCAAGGTAAATGTTCTTTTACTAAATTTTGCTACTGCTTTCCAAAAATCCTACAAAATACATACTTCTGCTGTCAAAGAAAGAAAGTACAATACTTATCTACATTATTTTCAGAAAGTAGGCATTATTGCTAGTTTTTACTTTTGTAAATATAAGGCTGAAAATATGTAACTACTGGCATTTGATGTTAATTTATCTGATGACTAAGGAGTTTTAACATTTTTTAAATAACTCTTAATCTTTTACTTTTCTGTATATCTACCCATTTCCTTTCACAATTTATTAGTTTATCATTTATGTATTGTGAATTTATACATTTTGGTGTTTACTGTAAAGAATAATACCTTCTCTGTGACTTTCATTGCAAATCAATTTACTTTTCAATTTATGATCCGTCTGTTAATTTTGGATTATCCTTTGCCGTGCTTTAATTCTTTAATATTTAAAGAATAAATATTTTCAGTTTTTAAAAGTGTTATACCATCGTGGTTATGTTCCTGTCTACTCTTTCCTATCTATATGTTAGACTACATTTTCTTCTATAATTTTTAGTTTTCAACTTTCAGAAATTTATATATTTCATGTAACTGTCATTTATTTTGGTCTTAAAAACGAGATAAAAAACAAGTTTGTTTGAGGAATAAAGAAATATGACTGCACCAATTTTAATGCATCACTTTTTTGAAATATAATTTTGTTAACTTCTCATATAAACCTGGTTCCACTACTGCCTTCTCTTTTTCATTCTACTTCATTTTATCTTATATGTGATTGTATTTATTTGTTTCTATGCCAGGAGTACATTGATGTGATCTGATGTTATCTCTATTGTAATATTTCGTGAAGTGTGATCTCCATCTCAGTTTTCCTGTTTCATAAATTCCAATTTTTCTTTGTTATTTTAATATTTTACTTTTAAGTATTTTGAGTACACAATTATAGGGTACATGTGATGTTTTGATGCAGGCATAAATGGGTCTAGTTATTAATCCTTATATTGGATTTTAAGTGTAGAATATTCAATTTTCACCAGCAACACCCAAAATGCCAGTCCTGACAGAACATTAACTAAAATAATATTAAGTATATACTTGAATTGTAGAAAATTTATAGTTTGTGATATTAAAATTTATTTCATAGAGGCAGTGCCTATAGCTCAAGGAGTAGGGCGCTGGCCCCATATGCCAGAGGGGTGGGTTCAAACCCAGCCCCGGCCAAAAATTGCAAAAAAAAAAAAACATCTATTACATAAATGTGTTATATATTTCTATGTGGTCTCCTCTTGATGTATGATTTGAAGTTACTATAATTTTATATGTGTAGGTTATATGTTGTTAACTTTTTACAAAGTAGTCCACATATACATATATATATATTTTTTTTTCTTTTTTGAGACAGAGTTTCACTATGTCATCCTCAATAGAGTACTGTGGCATCACAGCTCACAGCAACTCAAACTCTTGGGCTTAAGCAATTCTCTTGTCCCAGCCTCCTAACTATCTGGGAGTACAGGTGCCCACCACAATGCCTGGCTATTTTTCTGTTGCAGTTGTCACTGTCGCTTAGCTGGCCCAGGCCGAGTTTGAACCCACCAGCCACAGTGTATGTGGCTGGCCCTGTAACCATTGTGCTACGAGTGCTGAGCCAGTAGTTTATATTTTTGTTGCTAGTATGTATAAAGCACATTTCATGTTCCAGTTATAAATGCTTATGAGAACAACTTAATAATTTGTTATTGCCTCAAATCCAGTCACTTTAGTAAATTCCCTTAGGTTCCTTAATACCCCAGAGTATTTTAGGCTACTTCAAATTATAATATGTAGTAACCTGGAATAAATGTCTTTGCTTTTTCTTCGAACATTTTATGTAATGACACAATGTATTTGTGACCATTACATATTTAAATCTTATATGTAAATATAAATTTGTACTTTATTATGCAAATATTACTTTAGTTTTTATTGTTTCTGCTATAAAACATTGACTGTCATTGCAAAGATTCTGGTCTAGTCCCTGATATTCATTAGAATGAAATTAATATTTTATAGTTTTAAATGATATTTACAGGCCTATAAATTTCTTTCGTATCTTTATTATATTTTGGCACAACTTATAAATTTACATTAAACTAATCAAGTAGCTTCTAGCTCTTCACATATTTGTAATGCTATACTTTCAAATGATCTTATAGAAATTAGCTAGAAATGTTATTCTAGCATATTTCTTGATGATAATGTTTACATCAAATTTTTGATTTTTTTGTATTACATTTTCTGATTATTTCAGTGTATATGTTAGTATTTTTACTTCACTAGTAAGTTATTGTTACTATTAATTTTCAAAAATTTTAATATAGCGTTGGAACCATTAATTTAATCTTCATCTGAGCATATAACTGTTTTAATTTCCCATAGCCCTTTATTTTCATCTCTTTCTTGCTTGTTCAGTCTCCAAAGTTTTTAAATAGCCTTTTCATATTTTATGAAAGTGTTTGTTTATTTGTACTTTTTTCTATATAAGTTTTTCAATGGCATTTTCATATTGTATGAAAGTGTTTGTGTTTATTTTCAATTTTTTCTTACTTATTCATGTTTAGCTCTTTGTGAATTTCCACTTTCTTGCCAAAAAAAAAAAAAAAAACCCCACAGAAAACAAAACCATTTAGTTTATTTCTAGGGCTGGGCATGGTGGATCACACCTGTAATCCCAGTAGTACTCTGGGAGGCTGAGGTGAGTGGATTGCTTGAGCTCAGCAGTTTGAGACCAGCCTGAGCAACAGTGAGAAGCCATCTCTACTAAAAATAGAAAAACTAGCTGGGTGTTGTGCCACACGCCTGTAGTCCCAGTTACTCGGGAAGCTGAGGCCAGAGGATTGCTCAAGCCCAGGAGTTTGAGGTTGCTGTGAGCTATGATGTCGCAGCACTAAACCAGAGGGACAGAGATCCTGTCTGAAATAATAAAATAAAAATTAATCAATTAATTAATTTAATTCTGTCTTAGTTCGTTACCATTGCTTTTAATTTAGTTAGAAATGTATTTAAGTAATCATATTTCCTTCTGAATACCATTTTGCTAATCATAGATGGTTTGTATGAAATGTGGGTTAATTGATTTATAAGTAATTTTGCTTTTTTCTTTTTAATGAAGGAAAAAATAGTAATATTTTTTATTTTCATGTGATTAATGTGATTTCCTTATACTTTAATTACTATTTTTAATTTTATTAAATTATGATTATACATTTGGACTTTAACATAATTATGGTTCATTTCTTCTGGATAGACAATGAAATAGAGAAATATATATTAAACAAGTGTATATATGTATGTGCTGAAAATTTTATATTACTTTATGTTGTTAATTTGTTTAGAATAGCCCCCTCTAAATTTAGCAGTTATAATAAATGCTTTTTATAAGCATGTCTTCTATTCATTAAAAAAATGTACTGGCTAGTTTTAGGAACCCTGTTTCCGGTATTTTGTAACATCAGTAAATATGTAAACTATTGAAACAGATCTCTTTGCCTTTCTAATAGTTTTTGCTTCATTGACTGTGTTATTTGTTCCAGACAAAATTAGGACCGTCGCAATTCATAAACTGTGCCTCATATTATCCTTCAACATGTTCTTTTAATGACTTTCGTCCTTTAAATATTAAATGTAGTTATATAGTCTCCTAATTAAGTCCTACTTAAGTTTTGTTTACATTTTCTTTATATAGTCCTGCTTTTTCACTTTGAATCTTTATTGGATGGTTTCATATTTGTTTCTTTTAATTAAAACATATCTACCTTTGTCAGACTTTTGCAATTTCCAATTCAACCTTTTCTACAAAAAGGAGTATGTGTGATGTATGTACATAATTTTAACAACATATTAGACACTCAGCCAGAGATAAAGACTATCACTTCCAAAATCCCTTGTTCTCCCCCACTGCCTGCCTTCATGGTCTTCTCTCACTCTCCTTTTCCCTTATTTCATCATCCTTAACTTTCATTACTTTTAACAGCAGTACTGCATATTTGTCACCAATCATAAATTGTTTTATTTTGCATTCATTGTTTATAAAACAATCCTCTAATTTCTATATCCCTCTGGCTTTTTTATTGTTAAACTAACTTACTCATCTGGAAGCCTCAAGATTTTAAGGTTTATCTTTGTGGATATGACTGCTATTTAAAATAATCTTTCATTCATATTATCTACAATTCTTGGAATATTTTTTCTAGTATTATGCTGTACAATCATTTTCATGGATGTATGTTTCCTGGTGAATATATTCAAGAGAATCAATTATTAGGAGTGAATTGTTCAGCAAGAAGTTATAAATATTCAATCTTACTATATAACAACAAAATCGCTTTTGGAATTATAAAACAAATTGCACTTTCACCAGGTGTGTAAGAGTTTTATTGCCAGGTATTGCAAGCATCAATTTTGTAAATGTGAAGCAACATGTTTTTGTAGGATTCAATCCTTTAGAATTTCTTGTGATTTGATTTACTGTCTATTAGATTAAAAAATTTTGTGTTCACTTTCTATTTATGTATGAACAGAATGCATATTCTCCCTTCCTTGAAAATATAAGGAACCACATTTTTACTCTAAACTATCTGCTATCTGTAATACAAGCACAAGTTTTATGTCTTCCTTGGGATCATATATAATTATGGACTTAAAACCATTTTTAAAAAAGCAAACAATTATTACTGAGTTTTGCTAGCGGCACTGCAGAGTCACTATGGAATGCTCAGACAATGTGTTTCTTAATGTTCTCCATGTGAAAGACGAATAAATTTTTATCTTGTTTAATGACTATTTCTTCTTGTTATATGCAGCTGCTAATAAATTATAAGTATTAAAATCAAAATATTTAAATTAAATGAATTGGCTTTTAATTTGGATGAAAAGCTAAAAATGGAAATTTTAAGGTGACTATGAGCAAACCTAAATGTATTCCAGTAGATGTAGAAAGCCAAGAGCAAAATGTCTAATTAAAGTGAAGGAATATTCATCTTAGCGATTTAGAATTATAGACAATACTTTAGTCGTGTAGGGTTTATATCAATGTCCCTTTAGTATGCATTAATAGAAACATCACATGAAGAATGTTATCCATTGAAATAATAATTTTCTTTCATTCTGGTAATCAGAGTATAAGCTAGTGCATAATGTATAGTCCTACGTTTCAAATTTCCATAGGAATATGAACAGATGATACAGCGTTTGGAAGAAATCAGTCAGAAACGTACAAGGATTTGAATGACCCTAATATCTCTCTTTGGTTATTCGATGATTAATGGAAAGGGAGCATTAATGAGTGGCTTAGGTTGAGTATTAGATGCTTATGTGCAGAATTAAAACAAATAGTTAATAGTTTCAATCAGTTTTAGTTTAACATATAGTCGGACTATGCAATAATTAAACTAAACAGATAGAATTAATTTTCTCAGAACATATCGTGTTTTCTGTCACTGCCAGTGACTTAGGCCAAATAACCACATGGTGGAGATGTTGTAGAAGGAATTCAAACCTTAGCTGGCTTTTTGGAATAGAGGACATTTAAGGTTACTCCCCAAACCTAGAATGTTTGAATTTATTGGGCAAATATATACGGAAGGGAAACAAGTCTAATTTTGTCATTGTAGTGTTCAAACTTTTGTACCTTAAAATTTTGGTGCTTAGATTAATTATATGAAATTTTTTGATAGTGAAGCTATTTGCTATAGTAATTTTGTATCATGCTGAACACTGGATTAATTTTTAAAATTATTATGTCCCTCCATATGGACCCAGCATAAGAAGCTTTAGAATGAGTGTAAGGAGAGTACTTTCATTTTACAAATGTATAAAATACATATGTCTAAAATGGTATTGAAGATGAATATCACAGAGAGAACACAATAACCTAAAAATGGGTCAGCACAAACTATCCAATTGATTAGATGCTTGCAGAAAACCACAGCAAATGGCAAAATCAATTCACCAATCAGCTTTGCAGTGTTTTATTCTAAACTCAGCCAGCTGGGCAATTAGGCATATACCTGGTGTTTTTATGTCTTTCATTGAAGAAAGCATCATTTTCCTTTGGAAGCAGATGGTTTGGAACTATAGATTGGTCAGAGTTCACTGAGGTTACGCTACTACAAACAGAGTAAATTGATGTGGAAGAATATGCTAGTTTGAATCTTTTGAATGATTCAAAACTGAGACAGAATACTTTGTGAGTTCATATTTGGTTATAGGTTTTTGTAGCTAAGAAATTACTCAATTACATTTTAATGCAGTGATTCTCCATTGTTATTTACACAATGTTCCACTCAATTTACTTTTTTTTTGAAGGTTAATAACTTATGCCTCATCTCAAGGACCAGAATTTCAAATGATTATTATTTTAGATTTTATCACCAAAGAAGAAAAGAAAGAGACTTCACATACAGTTTTGTTCTGAGGTCAAATTCTGTTGTTAAAACTAAATTTTCCATTGATCACTGCTTCCAGATAAATGTTTAAAACAGCTAAAGATCATAGCATTTTACAATTGAGAGTGAAATTAGGTATCAACTATTCCAATTCCTTTAAACAAGTAATTAAAGTGTGCCTGAGATTTCAATACGCACTAGAGTTAACATCGAGTCTAGAACCCGGAATCTCACTAGGTTCTCAGGTATTGCTGTAAACTTATAAAATTTAATATTCCTACATAAGGCATTATGTAGGTATTTTAACTATTAATTTAATGATGATGAATAGAACCATATTTTACTGAAGAAAAACTACATTAAGTAATTGAACTTCCATTTTGCCACTGAATAGGATTTGCCTGGATCTTGCAACTAATTTGTTCAGGTACTTGTCTAAGAAAATATCCTTTTAGTGCTTGATAACTTTCTAGTTTAATAATTCTCAAATAGTAAAAAAAGTACTCCCTTTATTAAATATTTTTGGTGAATTCATATGGCATTCTATTGTCAACATAAATAGGATTTATAAAAATTTAAAAACCAAGGAGCAGAACCTACTAGTTTGCTTGTCTTTCACATATTAGAGTTCTGAGTCTCATCTATATTTTTATGACCATAGCCCATATACCTAAAGAGAATTCAATTCTTCCTTATTGTGAAAGAACGAAACACTGAATGAATGAAAATAAAGAAACTCATGAATAATACAAACAACTATTATTCAAAATTAGCAATTTCTTTAGTAACATAGGATAATGTAATCAATCATAACCATTATTTATTTGTAGAATTTTGTCCCTCATCATATGGGAAGCTTACATGAGAGGTGACAATTACTGTGTCGTGTAAAACAACATAAAATTCCAGTGAATTAGGAAGAATTCTGAAGACTCAACAACAAAAATGTAGGTTCTAATCTTCACTTAATCAAATAGCTTACCTGACCCTAGCCAAAAATATCACATGTAAAATGTTAAACATGATAACTTCCAGGTGGGCCAAATGATAAATTCCAAATACACCAAATGCCTTCGAGCAAAATGAAATCATGAGAGTATTAGATAAAAGTCACAGGGAAATTATTTTATACACAGATTAAGTAAGGTCTTTATTTCAAAACATGGTTCAAAATTCAGAGCCACAAACTGAGAGACTGATATAGTTGATTATATGTAAACACACACACAAAGAAGCAAAATCCTTATGAATGGCACGAAAAATAAAAAAGGGAGAATGAAAAACTGAGGAAAACTGAATACATATAGCAAGTAGCTAATTTTCTTCATGTACAAATATTCTTAGGAGAAAATAATATGAGTAGCTCTATTTAAAATAGTACAAATGATTTGAAGAGACGATGAGAAAAGGGGAAGGACAGTAGTTCTTGAAGATATAAAAACATGTTTAACTTCATTCAATATGGAGAGAATTTCCAAATATAATCACACCAACATTCTATTTCTTATATATAAAATATGCATAGAAACTTTGTGGGACTTATGAAAACTTATGGAACCACAGACTATGACTATAAATAAAAATCCCTGATAGGAGAAAATAGTCAAGTAATCAGCAAAATTGTGATACTAGGATTATTAAATATGCGAGTAGCTATAATCTCTACCTTCCCACTTATATATGATCTAGACTGCTTTAATTTATATCCTGGCTCCAACACTTAACTACCTAAAGGATCTTTTGCAAAATACTAAAACTTCCTGTGTCACAGTTGTGTCATTAGTGAAAAACAGATAAAAAGGAAGATTAATCTCCTAACACTGTTCTTGGTACACAAGCAATATTGGTTTTAGTACTATAATAATTATAATTTCTCATAGTTTGTAATATTTTATTAAATATTACATACTATGTAACAATTATGCATTAACATGCAATAAATGTACAAAATAATTATAGTTATAATTATTATGAATGTATACTAAATTACAGGATGATAAATCAAATAATAAATAACTTTTTACTAAATTGTATAGCATGGGAACTGAGATCAATGATAAATAATTTATGATATTTAACTGATTAAGTCATATTGCTAACATTTTATGTTTGCATTGTGTTTGTTACTGATCAGTCTATTCATATTCAGAATTGCATATCTATTTTCCTTTGAAAATTATACTTAAAGCAAAATAAGATTTACTGATAGGCAGTATTTTCTATGACCTTCAGATATGTTTAAAGTTGTGGAAGTTAATGTGTATTTCACATGATTTTGAAAATTTATCCGGATTAGAAAAAGATTAGGAAATAGAATAATTTAGATTTAGAAGCTAAAATTCTAGAAATGTTCTTCCTTTACTCACTATTAAAAGAATATTAAGGCTGAGTGTGGTGGCTCCAACCTATAACCCTAACGTTCTTGGAGGCTAGGGTGAGTGGATTGCTTGAGCTCCCAAATTCGAAACCAGCCTGAGAAAGAGTGAGACCCCCATCTCCGCTAAAAAATAGAAAAATTAGCCATGCCTTGTGGAGGGTGCCTGTAGTCCCAGCTACTTGGGAGGCTGAGACAAGAGGGTCACCTGAGCTGAGAAGTCTGAGGGTCCTGAGAGCATTACACCACAGCACTCCAGACTAAGGCAATAGAGTAAAACTCTGTTTAAAAAATAATCTTTTATCTGTATTTTCCAAATCAAGGAGCTAAAATGAAATCTTATCTTGATACCAAACTTCTGTCATCTACAACTAAAAGAGTTGTATTTTTCAATAAATGAATAGAGTTTTATAGAATTAATTATAAGTTCTAAAAAGAATGTTCTCATATATTAACTCACTATAAATTTTAGTCAATAGATAATATCTATTGATATTGAATCAATAGATCATAGATATTAAAAAACAAATGGGAAATAAGTTCGCTTCATGTTAGTCTTTCAAAAACTTCCCTGAAATAAATAGTGATTACCAAGGTTTTATATAACAACTCTTACCTGAAAGAGAAGGCGTTATTGTTCTTACTATTTAATTCTTCTTTTTGCCCTTTGTATTTCTTCTATTAGAGGAGGAGTATAATTTTTTGCTCAGTTGATATTGCACTGTGTTACATGATTGTCTTTGGCTAAAGGAACATTAGCAGTTGTGTGTAAATGGAGACTTGGAATTTGCTTGCACAATCGCACTGACCCTACTTATTTTCTTCTAGTGTCAGGAGAACAATATGTCTCACATGGCAGATTGGGTGAAGGAGTTGGAGAGAAAATGTGGCTGACCGGAACTGCAACCAGAGCCTGGCACCGGGCCCAGCCAACCATGGTTAAATTAGGTAAGTCCAAGCTGACCCATAGACACATGAATAAATGTACTCAGTTTATTCACAAAAGAATAAATTATCTTTGCTTTAAACGGCTGAGATTTGGGTGTTTTGTTGTGCAACTGTATTGTGATGATAGCTACCTATATGTGGCAAAAACTAATGAAAACATTTCATGTTAGCAGCTTTTGTGGATTTGTATAAAAGTAAGTCATTAAATTTCATATAACTTGGTAATTACCCTTCAGTGAATTTAATGCTTTGTCAAAAGAATCTCAGAGATAGATCTTAGATTTAGAATGAATGTTTCTAGGAATAAAATAAGAAAAAAGTATGAATTACTACACAAAGGCTATAAAACCATGGTAATTTGTTTGCATATGTATCTTTGTTAAAACATGGTAAACAATCAGTATATGTGTACTGACTAAATCAATAAAATAAGTAAATAAATGAGGTAGTAACAATGAATGGACCAGACTTTTTGCTTGCTATGAAGTTTTTGGTTTTTTTCCCTTTTCAGGATAGGCAATTAATTTTCCCTCCTTTAGTATATAAGATAGAACTGTATTTATTTTACCAGTGGTGTGTGGCAAACATGATAATGTGTAAATTCTGAGACTGACCCTTAGACAATTGCAGCTGTCATTTTTGCAAACTTAGAGCACTTGTTCTTGGACACCAACCATTATGTTGTGAGAAGCCCAGGACATAAAGAGGGGTCATATGGAGCAGTGGAAGCATCTGCCCAACAGCTCAAGCTGCACTCCCAATGGCCAGTCCCAGCTACCAACTGTGTGGGGAACCACATGGATACTTCTGTCCAGTGGAGTGTCTATGTGACTGCAGCTGTTGCCGACAGCATGTGGAGCAGAACAGCTTCTCAGCTGAGCCCAACCAACACTTTGATTTTTAAGAGATAATACACAATTATCATTTTATTTATTTTTTTCAGGTGCTGTAAGTTTTTATTCTTTTTGAAATTTTTTTTATTAAATCATAGCTGTGTACATTAACGCAATTATGGGGTACAATGTGCTGGTTTTATATACAATTTGAAATACTTGAAACTAGTTAACGTAGCCTTCACCACATTTTCTTGGTTGTTGTGTTTAAGATATTTATATTATACCCTTAGTAGATTTAACATGTACCCTTATAAAATGCACCATAGGTGTGGTCCCACCAATTACCCTCCTTCCACCCATTCTCCCCCCTCTCTTCCCTTCCCTCTCCTCTTTCCCCTTCATCTTGGGCTATAGTTGTGTTATAGCTTTCACGTGGAAGGGTGGGTGCTTATAAGTTAGTTTCATAGTAGGGCTGAGTACATTGGATGCTTTTTCTTCCATTCTTGAGATACATCGCTAAGAATATGTTCCAGCTCCATCCATGTAAACATGAAAGAGTTAAAGTCTCCATCTATTTTAAGGTGGCATAATATTCCATGGTGTACATATAGCACAATTTATTAAGCCATTCATGGGTCAATGGGCACATGGGCATCTGTCATGACTTAGCAATTATGAATTGGGCTGCAATAAACATTCTGGTGTAAATATCTTTGTTATAAAGTGATTTTTGGTCCTCTGGATATATATCCAATAGAGGAATTGAAGGATCAAATGGCAGGTCTATTTTTAGATCCCTAAGTGATCTCCAAACATTTTTCCATAGGAATGTATTTGTTTGCATTCCCATCAGCAGTGCAGAAGTATTCCCTTTTCTCCACATCCACACCAAAATTTCTGGTTTGGGGATTTTGTAATGTGGGCTAATCTTACTGGAGTTAGATGATATCTCAAAGTAGTTTTTATTTGCATTTCTCTGATAATTAAGGATGATGAGCATTTTTTCATGTGTCTGTAGGCCGCGCGCCTGTCTTCTTCAGATAAGTTTCTCTTCAAGTCCCTTGCCCACCCTGAGATGGAATCACTTGTTCTTTTCTTGCTAATACATTTGAGTTCTCTTTGGATTCTTCTTGTTGAACCTTTGTCAGAGACATAACTTGCAAATATCTTCTCCCATTCTGAGGGCTGTCTGCTTGCACAACTTACTGTGCTCTTGGCTGTGCAAAAGCTTTTTAGTTTGATCAGATCCTAGTAATGCATCTTTGTTGTTGCTTCAGTTGCCTGGGGAGTCATCTTCACAAAATATTTTCTCAGGCCAATTTTTTCAAGTGTTTCCTCTATACTGTCTTCTAGTATTTTTATTGTTTCATGTATTAAGTTTAAATCTTTAATCCAATTAGAGTCTATCGTATTTAATGGTGAAAGGTGTAGTTCCAGTTTCAGTCTTCTACGGGTAACCAGCCAGTTTGCTCAGCACCATTTGTTAAATAGGTAGTCTTTTCCCCACTGAATGTTTTTAATTGGCTTATCAAAGATCAAATGATGGTAAGTAGCTGGGTTCATCTCTTGGTTCTCTATTCTGTTCCATACATCTACCTCTCTGTTTTTGTGCCAGTACCATGCTGTTTTGATCACTATTGATTTATAGTATAGTCTGATGTCTGGTAGCGTGATTCCTCCTGCTTTGTTTTTATTTCTGAGTAATGTCTTGGATATTTGAGGTTTTTTCTGATTCCATATAAAATGAAGTATTATTTTATTCAAGGTCTTTAAAGTATGACAGTGGTGCTTTAATAGGGATTGCATTAAAAATTTATATTGCTTTGGGTAGTATGGACATTTTAACAATGTTGATTCTTCCCAGTCATGAGCATGGTATGTTTTTTCATTTGTTAACATCGTCAGCTATTTTTTTTCTTCGAGTTTCATAATTCTCTTTATAGAACTATGATCTTTCACATCCTTTGTTAAGTAAACTCCCAAATATTTCATCTTCTTTGGCACTACTGTAAAAGGAATAGAGTTCTTAACAGTTTATTCAGCTTGACTGTTGTTGATATATATAAAGGCTACCAATTAATGAGTGTTGATTTTGTGACCTGAGACACTGCTGTATTCCTTGATTACTTCTAAGAGTTTTGTAGTAGAATCTCTGGTGTTTTCCAGATATACGATCATCATCTGCAAAGAGTGAGTTTCATCTCCTCTGACCCTATATCGACAACCTTGATAGCCTTTTCTTGCTGGGTTGCCGTGGCTAAGACATCCATTACACTGTTGAAAAGCAGTGGAGACAATGGGCAACCATGCCTGCTTCCTGATCTGAGTGGAAATGATTTCAGTTTAACTCCATTCAATATGACTTTAGCTGTGGGTTTGCTGTAAATGGCCTCTATCAGTTTAAGAAATGTCCCTTCTGTACCTATTCCCTTAAGTGTCTGATCATGAAAGAATGATGGATATTATTAAAATCTTTTTCTGCATCAGTTGAGAGAATCAAAGGTTTTGCTTTTTAATTTGTTTATGTGATGAATTATATTTATAGATTTACGTATATTGAACTAGCCTTAGATCCTGGGATAAACCCCACTTGGTCATGGTATATAATTTTTTTAATGTGTTGCTGGATTATGTTTGCTAGGATCTTGTTGAATATGTATACATCAATATTCATTGGTGATATTGGACTATAATTTTCTTTTCTTGTTTGGTCTTTTCGTGGTTTGGATATCAAGGTGATGTTTGCTTCATAGAATGTATCTGGTAGTCTTCCATCTTTTTCTATATTTTGGAAAAGGTTGAGTAGTATAGGTACTAGTTCCTCTTTAAAGGTTTGGTAGAATTTTGACGTGAAGCCATCTGGTCCGGGGCTTTTCTTTTTGGGGAGATTTTGTATATTTGAAGCTATTTCAGAACTTGATATAGGCCTGTTCAACATTTCCACTTCATTCTGGCTAAGTCTTGGGAGGTGGCGTGCTTCCAAGTATTGGTTGATTTCTTTCAGATTTTCATATTTCTGGGAATAAAGTTCCTTGTAATATTCATTAAGGATTTTTTTAATTTCTAAGGGGTCTGTTGTTATTTCATCCTTACTGTTTCTGATTGATGAGATTAGAGATTTTATTCTTTTTTTCTTGGTTAGGTTGGCTAATGGTTTATCTATTTTATTGACCTTTTCAAAAAAAAACAGCTTTTTGAGTTATTGATCTGTTGCCTAATCCTTTCGTTTTCAATTTCACTTAATTCTGCTCTAATTTTGGTTATTTCTTTTCTTCTGCTGGGTTTGGGATTGGAATGTTCTTCCTTTCCCAGATACTTGAGATGTCCCATCAAGTTGTTAACTTCCTCTTTATCCATTCTCTTGAGGAAGGCTTGCAGTGCTATAGATTTCCCTCTTTGGACTGTCTTTGCAGGATCCCAGAAGTTCTAGTAATTCATGTCTTCATTATCCTTTTGTTCCAAAAATTTGGTAATTTCCCTCTTAATCTCATCTCTGACCCAGCTATCATTCAGCATAAGGTTATTTAGTTTCTATGTTTTTGTATAAGTATGCAGATTCCTGTTGTTACTGAGTTCAACTTTTATTCCATAATGGTTCGATAAGATGCAAGGAATTTCTATTCTTTCAAATTTCCTGAGGTTAGACTCTTAACCTAAGATGTGATCAATTTTGGAGGATGTTCCATGGGCTGACTGTGTATTCAGTATTGTTAGGATGGAATGTTCTGTAGATGTCTGTTCAATCCAATTGTTGAATGGATTGAGTTTAAGTTTATAATTTATTTGCTTAGTTTCTTATTGGAGAATCTATCCAACACTGTCAAAGGGGTGTTAAAATCTCCAACTATTATGGTGCTAGAGGTTTCTCATGTCCATTAGAGTCTCTCTTATAAATTGAGGCACATTCTGGTTGGGTGCATAAATGTTAATAATTGAAATCTCTTCGTGTTGAATTTTACCCTTAACGAATATGAAGTGACCATCCTTGTCTTTCCTTACTTTTGTTCATTTAAAGACTATTGTACCTGCAAATAAAATTTCAACACCTGCTATTTTCTGATTGCCATTTGCCTGAATTATAGATGACCATCCCTTCATCCTGAGTCTATTTATCTTTTATGGTAAGATGAGACTCTTGTATGTAGCAGATATCTGGCCTGAGTTTTTGTATCCAGTCAACCAACCTGTGCCTCTTTAGAGGACAATTTAAGCCATTCATATTAATTGGGAATATTGATAAGCCTTGTAGTATTTTGGGTATCTAGTTTTTCAAATGTCCAGTGGAAATTTTTAATCCTTTCACCACTGTAGAAGTTGGAATTTGATCAAAAATTTCTGAATAAGTTTACTTTGGTGGTAGATAATTGTGCTGGTCATTATACAGGATAGGTCTACGAATATCCTGGAGAGCTGGTTAGTTATGGAAAATATATTCAGCATGTGAATGTCATTAAAGTATTTAATTTCTCCATCATAAATGAAACTCAGTTTAGCTGGATACAGGATCCTGGGTTGAAAGTTATTTTGTTTTAGGAGGTTAAAGTTTGATGACTACCCTCCTCTAGCTTGAAAATTTTCAGCAGAAAGATCTGCAATTATTCTAATATTCTTCCTCTTATAGATTATGGTTTTCTTATGTCTGGCTGCTTGCAGAATTTTCTCCTTCATATTAACTTTGGCAAAGTTAATTATAATGTGTCTGGAAGACGCTTTATCTGTGTTTAGTCATGCTGGGGTTCTGATACTTTCTACTATGTGAATTTCAGAATCATTTGCCATGTTTGGGCAGTTCTCCATGATTATCTCTTGGAGTAGAGCATCTGGGCCATTTGAGGCAATCTCATCACCTTTCGGAATTCCCATAAGGCAAATATTAGTTTTCTTTGAATTGTCCCAGAGCTCCCTGAGAGAATGATCCATTTTTGCTTTCCACTTTCCTTCCTCTTTGAACATTTGGGAGCATTCAAAAGCTTTGTCTTTACTGTCAGAAATCCTTTCTTCTGCCTACACTATTGTTACTGAGGGATTCTACAGTATTTCTCAGATCTTTGAGGGCTGGCTCCCTCTGCTTGCTAAGAGAAGTGGAAAGTGTTTGTCCAAAACATCTCCAGGAGTGTGAGCCCTATTCTTCCCACCACTGCCACTGCTGTGCTGCTCCACAGGGCACTGTCTCTCCCTCTCCCATATGGCTCCCTTGCTCCACAGTCCCCACTTTACATCCATGATGCAGATTCAGCATAGACTTGTAATAGCCCATGCTCTGTCCACACCTCTCATGAAAATGCCCAAGAATCTGGACTCCATGATGGACAGGCTTCCAGACCATGGGGTGAGAGTGGAGGGAGTGCTGAGAGTTTAGAATTGTAGGTAGCATATAATTTCAGTTTTATGCCTGGCAGGAGAGTGCCATGGCACACTACTAGGTCCTCTCTGGGGAAGGAGTTGCAGTTTTTAGAGGGTCTTTCCTGTGGTATAAAATAGGATGAGATCTGAACTCTGCTTGCTTATTTGTAGAAAGAATATTGCAAGCTATTCTCATGGGGAAGGGTACTCCTGTCTGCTTGGGTTGAGTTTTGTACCTATTGTTTGTTTCCTTGGGGTCACAGCTCGCCTCAGCAGGGGTGATGTGCACTCTTCAATCTTCTCTCTTGGCTCAGCTCCAAAACATCAGCTTACTTGCTAAACTTCAGTCCTTTAACTCTCCTTTTGGATAGGAGCCTTTGTGAAAAGCTAGCTCTAGTCAGCCGTCTTGCTTCTTCTCCACAATTATCATTTTAAACCACTAACCAACCACTAACTGCGGGGTTGTTTGTTATGAAGCAAGCTATAAAAATTCCTAATGATTACACTAATTCTGGAATTGCATTTATTAATTTTTATATATTTTAGTATGTTCCTATATGGCCCTATAAAAATATTCTGATTATGTTCTCTGTTATCACAAGCTGAGATTTAGCTGTTTCCTATAGTTATAATCAAGGAACACAGTTTTCCCTCATTTTCAGTGGAGTCTAAAATGAATTTGGGGGAGCCTTTCCTCTAGATGTAACATGTAAGTGAGTGTTGAGATATATCCACCCCAATAGTTACACCACAATTTTAAGTCCACAAAGTATTCTGAAATAAGTTACCTAATTGATAGCCTTTAGAAATCAGAAATTAATTTTACATTAATTTAAAATTTTTAAATTAAAATTTAGATTCTTAACTTCTCTTAATCAATACAAATTTTTACATTAGTCTACATTTCTGCATGGCAAGTCTAAATTTGTGCTAAACTTATATTCATGTGTGAAGTAGATTAGAAGAAAATTTATTTATATGATCAATCATTTTGCAATTTAGCATGGTCTTCAGTCTTTTCTTTTTCATATTGTATTATAACTCTTATTTATAACATTGAGAAATTCCAACATAAACTTTAAGTAAAAGGGGAGTTTTTTCTTTTTGTTTTGAGTAACTGAAAACTTCTACGGTGGTATTATCATTAGGTATGGCTTGAACCTAAGACTAGAGAAATCCATTTCTCTCACTACCTTGGCTCCTTTTTCTGGATCATTCATGAAGAAATTTAGTGAAATCTTGTCCACATATTGCAATAGTGAAAGAACAAGTAGCTAAATTCACAGTCAACTGAACAAAAATGAGGATTTTGAAGCATTTGAGGACTTTTAAGATGGGAGTACTGTCATGGGACAAGTGAATCGATACCGGGGATGAATCTCATTTTAGCTACTGCAAACCTGCTGGACCATTTCCTGAGATATTGTCTAAAGCAATTGAAGATGGCACCATGCAATGTTGAACAGTAATACTCAACCACTCTCCTTTGCAAAAAATTCTGGAAAAAGTACCATAAAACATTTCTCCTGAGTGTGTATATATATAGAGAGAGAGCATGATTTTCCTGATTTGCTCTTTGAACAGTAAGTCTATTTGCATTTATTTATGTTATTTAAAAAAGATTCTGTAAGTGGAATATGTTTTCTATCTAAAAGGAGTGCTTGTAAAGAAAAAATGACAAGCATGTGTTTTCTTACTGCTAAGTGAAGGCTCACATACTAGATTAAGGGCTATAATAGCAAAATATTTGTCTCTATAATTTTAAATAGCAAAATATTTTTAAGAAGATTTACTTTTTAAAAAATAAAAGTTTAATTTTGTTCTTTTAAATATTATTTTATGTTCCCTAGAATAAAAGTTTTAGCAGTCTGTAAGTGCAGCCATAAAATGCTATTCTTTTCTAGAGTATTGATTTTAAAGGAGTAGACTATATTGAGGATTTACCTTTTAATTTATTCTTATAATTTTCAGGGTTGCATTTCAGTAGGGTAGGTCAAACATTTTCATCTTTTGCTCAATTTGCCATGGACAAGTGCAGTATTAAAATTGTGGAATGGGTTTCTTTGGGGGTCACTGATTCTACTAAAAGGGATGTTAATTTTGGCACATTTAAATTCTTCACATGCAAATGTGAAGAATAGGGTGGTCTGGTAGGAGAGACCTCATTTTTTAACAGTGAGCACGTAGGCAGCCAATTCATAGAACAAGCATTGATATCAAGGAAGCTTAAAAAAAATGAGAAGAACAAGGAAATGAAGTCAAAATACGGCATAGGTGTTATGCAATGGCTCCAGGTAAAAGAGAGGAAAAAAAAAGGCAGAGGGTACTCACCGCAGTTCACAGGTATCAGATTTGATCTGGAGGAGAGGCTATGGCTGTTGTTTTGTTCTCGTTATTGTTTTGGGTATGACTGGGAATTTAATGATGTTGGCACAAGGCCTGAAAAGCAATTTGCTATTTTTATTACTCTGTCAATATGGCACATTAAGGTCCTAGATACTCTTCAATAAATGTGAAAAGAAAAACCTTTTTTATATCAAGCACTATAGAAATTAAAACAGAAAATGTCTAAAGGATGTTCCCAAATATGAGTCTGGATTAAATCTTTTGAGTTAGTCTGACTTATTAAATTTAAAACTATGATAAAAACCTAACGTATACAGAGATACATTTTTAGGATACTCTCAAGGGAGTTTTTCAAGTAGTGACCCTTTGTTCTTTGTGTCTGTACTGTAAAGGTAAAAAGTCAAAAGAGAAGACAAGGCCTTGTTCTTACAAAGCATTTTAGCTTTGTTGCTGGTTGGAGATGTACAAAGTTTGATTATCATAACTAACTATCAGAAGACAAATACAAATAAAAAATAAGGCAACAATGGAATGGACAAAAATAATTTACAATTTTGATACCACTAGTACCACTTGTTTCTTTACCCTTAACTGTGGCACATTAGAAATAGTAACATGCATTCAAGATCTATATTTACTTCAACCATTACACTACAAATCCCCTCAAATTTAAAGCATGCTATTTTATCCCAGAAATTTCATTTTTCTCTTTTAATCTTAGATATTATCAAATTATATCATGCAAAATAATTTTGAAAATTGCTTGTAATTGAAGCAAATGTGTGGGATTTGCCCAAATTTTCCGCATAATTACTCTAATTCTTTACTTGGCTATTCTATAAAATCTCAGCATAATAGCATTTTAGGTCATGTTTCTTTGGGAAAAAAGCCTGAGGCTTTGGAAATTAATATAAGTAGTGTACCAGGTTTTATTAAACTTGCAGAATTTACCAGTAATAAAACCACAGTAGCTATAAATTAGAGTTACAAAATTGATTAGCAATATTCTAATTAGGTTACAGTGCTTGCCATTGCAAACAACTTGAGTTCTTCTTGTCAACACCCAACTAGAGTTAATCCCTACTTATGTGCTAGCCTTATCAATCTCCTCTTGTTCATAGAAGTTTTAGATGATTGCATTCTGTTTGGTTTCTGGATTTGTTGGTTAATTTCCATACTGCCAGCTTATGCGTCTTTAGGATTAAACTTTTCTGTAAAGGGACAGGCAGTGAGTATTTCATTCTTTGCATGCCATATTTTTTCTGTTCCCATTGTTTGACTCTGCCCTTAACTGGCAAAAGCACACATAGATGATATTTTAAGACTAACTATGAATGCACTCTGACAAACCTTTATTTACTAAATTAAGAAGTAGGCCAATGGATTTGGTCCACTGGTCCCAGTTTGTTGAAAATTGTTTTCACTTTTGTGAACTTGTTCAGGAAAGGGACAATATACAACTCTTCTCTAAAAATCTGTAGCATTTTTAGATTTCCTGAACCCCAATACATTATTCTTGGAATAAAGTTATCAAACTTCATCTATATGAATAAAGTATTCCATGTGAAATAATGCCAAATATCCTTATAAGTATTAAAATTAACTACAAGTATAATCTCAAAAATTATTATCCCACTTTTAACATATAAAAGTAAAATTTATCCTAAAAATGTTAGATCATGTTTTTGTTTGGAAAACTAGATTTTTGATAGTGTGGTAGACTTTACAAATATATACCAGTATCTTTCTTCTCAGATTGGGTTCAATCATTAGCTGGAGAAGCTGGGTGGAGCATGGCCTAGATTGGAGAAATGGGGAGGTGGAGTCAAAGAAACAGCAGATGGGGCTGTTAGTCAACTCTGCCCCTTACAGCTAGTTTTCTTAAATTTGATCTGAGAGGCATGCTTACACGGTCTCCATTATATGGAGGGGTTTAATTCTCCTCTTATCTTTCCATTATTTCTGTTTATGTTTTCTACAACTTATAGATTTTTAAATAGAATATTTCAGTTGTTAAAAATTAGAGTTGTATTTGAGTTCTGAAATAATGTGCACTGTTCAATTAGTTCTGAATGTGTATTATACAGCAGTGCTTTTCTCATAACTCACCATTCACTGGGTCTTCAAAGTTTGTAAATAACTTCCACATACATCTTAAAATTGTCCTGAATAATTTTTATGAAACAGGTGGTAGAGTTGCTTCCCATATTTATATTAAAATTTGGAAAACAAAACAAAAATTGTACGTCTTCTAGTGACATCCCCCTGATAAAATACTCAAATATAAGAAGCCGGATTATGCATCACTTGATGTTTTTCATGTTTGCACAATAATGGTAATGACCATCCTGGCTTCCATTTGTTTTATATACATTATTGTGATTTGGATATGAGTAATGAGAAGCTGCCTAGCGTAATAATTAGAACATGGTCTCTGGAGCCAGCTGCCTGGGTTTGAAAGCTAACTCTTGTTTTTCACTAACTGTGTGACCTTAGGCTAAGTTACAAAAATCTCTGCAGGCTTCTGTAATCACATCCTTTATGTGGTGGTGATGATGGCACCAAATTCATAGAGTTTGTATAAGCATTAAATACTTGTAAATATTTGCAAAACACTTACACTTATAAACACTTGCTTGTAAAGCACTTTGAAAAATGCCAGGCACCTAGTCACTGCTTTGCAAAATATACATTAATAAAATTATTCCTATATAATAGCTAAATAGACTAAATTTAAGAAATAGTAAGTAATTAATCCTAGGGGAAAGAAATGTATATATTAATTTTTATTTTTAGAAAAGAGAGGATCAGCAGATGCAACTTAGTTAGGTACAATAAGCCAATGAGCCATGTGACCTTGGCCAGGGTGCACTGCCCCTCTGGACTTTAATCTCCTCATCTGTGCAGTGGTGTGTTTGTACTCAACAGTTCCCAAGGTTTTTCACTGGCCTTATGGTTTTATGGCTTCTAAGAACTTAATTTGGTATCATTAAAATCTGAGGAAAAAAGTAAGATTTCAATTTGACATTTTGTTTCAGGGGGAAAAAAAAGTCTACAAAATACTAAATATTCAATTCCAGAAGATCAAAATTGCCACGCATATATTTGGTTATTATATGTATCAAAATCATAAATCGTATAAAGGAAAGTCTGTTCAGGTTGGTGTAAAAGATTGTATGGTATATAGAAAAACCCGATTGTTTTTAAAACTGGTTACATTTACAGTGTTTACCACCTAAGCAAAATAAGCTTAGAAATTTTCTTTAGCAGTTTTTCAGTTCAAACTTATTGAGAAGTGTTGAAAATGATAGCACTACTGAGAAACTTTAGGTAGGAAAGTGAGCTTTCCTACCTTTTCTTGTTGGAAAAGCTCACATGCGCTGTGGGTGCCATGTGCAGACACTGCTTCTCAGGCAATTGCATTCTAGCTGAGAAAGTCCTCAAGCAAAGGAATAGAGATGGAAGAAGGGCTTGCATGCCTCAGACAGGGCAGGATCTTACTAAAAGCACCTGCTACACATTGTACCACACTGCTTAACAGGGTACATACAAGTAGTAAGTAACTGCTAGTTCTTAGCACTGCGTTTGACATTGCTTGGCAATCTTCTCTGGGAAACAGCACCAGCACCAGGACAGGGAGCCTGTATAAAACATTAGTGACAGAATACATACAGTGTCCAGCCCATAGTTAACTAAGACTATTTGTAGAATTTCATGCTGTCTATATCTCAGTGTTACTCACTTTATTATTATCAAGCTATGAACTCAAAACTTTAGTCCTACCTGCAGCATGTCTCCATCAATTTTAAGCCAGTTAGGCAGGAAATAGTTTAATGTAACATGAACTCTATAATTTAAAAGGTCAAATGGCAATGTTTTTACAGCTATGACTTTTATCGGTATAGCTATGTGAACCACTACTTTGGACCCAACTCAAGAAGTGCACAGCAAAGGAAAAGTTTCACAAAGCTTTTCTGACAAGAATTATCTTATCTAAAGGCCAAAAAAGTACTTTTGTTCAATATTATGGAAGTCTAGTATATCTTCTTTTGTCAAAATATTATACCACTGATAAAATTTAAAATATACTGACCTATTTAAAAAATAAAATATATTTTAAGTCAAAGAAGTATGAGTACCATACTTCTGGAGTATGAGTAAACCAGAAGGAGAATATGAACTTAGGAAATGATTTCTCAGTGTTTTCATTAAAAACAAGCAAAGACGGCTGAGGAATAGCTTCTCTTCTCTTTCTTTGTTAGTTCAACTCTGTCTGAATAACTAAGATATATTTTCTCCTGAATCTGCGATCACATGTTCACTTATCAAAATTAACTTAGAGGAAAATGGGGGGGAAAGTATAACTGTTTGAAAAGACTCCAACTTTAGAGTTTCTATCTCTAAATTCACAAGCTTTTCCCTTGAGCTACCCCATGTTATTCAAAATAAACACATCCCTCTCTTAATGGTTCTTATTTCAAATACAGAGAATGATTTATACCATTTCCATCTCTTTTTCTTTGGTAATTTCAACTAATGATTGAATTGGAAATTCAGTGGAGCCAGAAAGATTTAAAAGAGTTGAGAAAAAATGGATTCTATGTGTTTGGACTGATTTGGATGACTGCTGATAGTGGAGAGTCCATGAAAGTAGCACTGAAGGCTGTGTGCCGGATCTACTTTTACACTGTTCAATTATTTTGAGATTTTTTTCTTAGTTTCATCTTATAAACACACTTTCCAAATAGTGATAATACTTATAAAATAGTTTGATATTGGTTCAGGTTAATTGAGGGTACAAATAATTAGGTTTGAATGTTTGTATTTGTTGGGTAAAGTCCCTCTTATAATTGTGTCCTGCCCCCAAGAAGTGCTATACACCCCAACATTAAGCTCATTAAGTGGGAGCACACCCACACCCTCTCCATTTCCTCACACACACACCCTCCTCTGGCCTCCCACCTTGAATTGATTTGAGCTTTTCTCTTATGCGGGTATGTATTTGATTGTTTACTGGATTCATATCAGAATTGAGTATGTCAGATTTTTGCTTCTCCATTCTTATGATACTTCACTGAGAAAAATGTGCTTCAATTCTATTCAGGTTAATACAAAAGATGTAAAATACCATTACTAGGAATTTGCCCAGAAGAAAAAATCATTTAATCATTTTATCACAAAATACTCATAACATTCAAGGCAGAACTATTTTAATAACTCATTATCTAATTTATTCCCCCCCAAAGTTTTTATATAATCTTTATTCACATTTTACAAATGAGGAAACCAGTGCAAAAGAGAGAGAAAGACAAGAGAGGCCCATGACAGCTAGAAACAGGCATGATCCCCTCTGTTATATTTTGGCCTTGGTAAGAGCTGATGGAGCACCCAAAATGAGGCTTTAATGAAACATTAACAAAGAACACAAAATGCAAATATCAACCAAGGTTACTCTGTGTCTACTGTGGATCAGGACAAAAATAAGAACATTTCTTAATCATGCTTGTGTGGAGACAAAAATAACATTTTCCGGATCACAAATATGGCCTTATTATTCCATATGACTACTGCTTCTTTACCAAATGCAGCTTTAGCCTTGCTGTGATCTTCTGGATAAGAATTATTAAGAGCCCCAGGAATTATCTCCACTTCCTGCTAGCTCCCAATGCAAGCAGAGATCCACTTCCTTGGGTCCTGCCCAAACATACAGCTAGCAACTATTTAGGTTACCATATGCATTTTTTGTCGTTGTTATTTAGTCTGCTAAAAGTCACCTTATCAATAAAACAATTTTAAGTTTTCACAACTTTTCTCTTGGCAAACATTCCATGATTAGTTAAAAAGAAGGTATAGTCTACTCTTATGTGGAGTACTCTATACACAGAAATTAGCCCACAGTGAAGTGTTTATTCAAATTTTGTTTCTTTGCTGAATTTTTTTCCCTACTTTTTCCATCAATTGTTGATAGAATGATGTTAGAATCTTTAACTGCTAGCTCCCAATGCAAGCAGAAATCCACTTCCTTGGGTCCTGCCCAAACATACAGCTAGCAACTATTTAGGTTACCATATGCATTTTTTGTCGTTGTTATTTAGTCTGCTAAAAGTCTTTAACTGTAACTGTGGGTGTTAGTAGTTCCCTCTGAAGTCCTCTCAGTCTTGCTTTTGTTTTGCCATTTTTTAAAAAATAAATTTTACTTTCATTTTTCCTTTCTGGACTCTAATTAATTCTATAATACATTCCTTGAAATTGCCTGTGGGTTACTTTGCTCTCTTCACTTTTTTCCCCTATTTTTTTCTCTGCTTAACTTTGAATTGTTTCTGTTGTTCTTTCCTCAAGCTCAGTAATCAATTATTTTATCATATATAGTCTCTGTTAATGTCACTCAATCACTCATTTTACACAAGCTACCGTACAAGTTAAATTCAGATTTGTTTTCAAATATTGTTTATGTTTCTTCTGGAGATGCTCCATGTTTCCTCTGCCTTCTTACATATAAGAAACATAATTATAATAACCATTGTTTGAATCTGGTACTTCTCTAATCTGTTCTATGTTCTTGTATATTTCAGTTGATGCATTTGCTGGATCACTGTTGACCATTGCCAGTGTCCTACATTTGGAAAACCGAGTTTTGCATGTTTTGTCAGATATTGTTAGTTGTATATGCAGCAGGGTAAATGTGGTAACCATTACTCAGTTTGATGAGGAGTTACTTTGTATTTGATTTTTAAGTAAGTTATTCAAAATTAAAATACAAATATCTTCTGTTTTAGGAATATTGGATTGGATTAATAATTTGAACAATTTTTTTCTAAAGATGAGCACATGATATATTTTAGAAGAAATGTTTCTTATACATAATTAAATATGTAGACTGTTCAGATTAATTGTTGCATATTTATCAAATAATTTGAGAGTTCGTATGTCTCTGGTACCCATAATTTTAACAGATTCTTTTTTTACCACTGGTATTTGAGTATTATGTTCATGGGAAGTGATCAACCTACACATTTATATATAGGAAAGAAAATGTGGCTGTTTTATTAAATTTAAAATTGTTTCCTCTAGGTCAAATATTATATATTTGCCAATTATTGCAAAAAAAAACCCCAAAAAACTAAGTCTTCTTTTTAATCCATAGTTATATAGACCTGCAAAATATACAACTCATAAGGTAATAGAAAAAAACAAATATGGCAGCAGTAGTTGTGCTTAAGAATGCCCATGCACCCCTCAGGCATTTCAAAACCTTCTACTGCTGTGCTGGGAGCCACAGCTGGAGGATGTCTGGACGATGGGAACAGTGATACTGCCCTCTGGAAGTGTAACAGTGACTAAGTGAAATGATTACTATGGCAGAGAAGTAAAAAACTCCAAAGTTAATGTACGGATATATAACAGTACTTAAAGAATCCTGGCCTCAGGTTTTGTATATGAAAAAGTAGATGGCTCGGTGCCTGTGGCTCAAGTGGCTAAGGCACCCGCCACATACTGGGGGGTTCAAATCCAGCCTGGGCCTGCCAAACAACAATGACGGCTGCAACCAAAAAAATAACTGGGCGTTGTGGTGGGCATCTGTGGTCCCAGCTACTTGGGAGGCAGAGGCAGGAGACTCACTTGAGCCCAGGAGTCGGAGGTTGCTGTGAGCTGTGATGCAACAGCACTCTATCCAGGGGGACAGCTTGAGGCTCTGTCTCAAAAAAAAAGAAAAAGTAGACAATGATGCATTAATAGATAATATTTAGTGGGCTCCTTGTGGACCTTACTTACCCTTATGCTGTGAACAGCCTGTTGCACACCTCTTTGACTCTTATAAGAAATCTGCTTACCAGCTATTACTCTTTCTGTTTCACAGGTGTGGAAACAGGCAAAAAAGAACAGCCTTCATTTCAGAAAGAACAAGTAACAGGCCATTTTTAGTGGCATCTCCTCATTCCAACCTAACACACAGAATAGTAAGAACAACGTTTTATGCTTTTGTCTCCTCTGGACCAGCAGTGTCCTCAGTAAACTTAAGCAAGAACATACCTACTTCAACAAAAAAGTGAAGAAACATTATCTTCCATGGTATAAAGCAATAAAAGGGCTGAATGGATATAGAGTGTGGGAAAGAGCACCGGTATTTAAGTCAAAATATTTGGGGATGAGTCATTGTTATACTGCTCAGTAATTCACCAAATATTCATCCAGAGTTCAATATTGTTAGGCTTTCTGAAAAAAAAAAAAAGTTCAGAACTATGAATGGTTGGTGTTGGTTTTTTGGTTTTTTTTTTTTTTTTTTTTTTTAAGCAGAGTCTCACTATGTCACCCTCAGTAGAGTGATGTAGCGTCACAGCTCACAGCAACCTCAAACTCTTGGGCTTAATTGATTCTTTTGCCTCAGCCTTAGATGGGACTACAGGTGCCCGCTATAACACAGGAGTGTTCTTTGGTTGCAGTTGTCATTATTGTTTAGCAGGCCTGGGCTGGGCTCAAACCCACCAGCTTCAGTGTATGTGGTCAGCACCCTACTCACTGAACTAGGAGCACTGAGCCAAATGGTTCATGTTTTCAACTGCCATTATTGTTGGTTTATACTTGCTTTGAGTCAGCTTAATTTAAAACGCTTATTAATCTCTTTCCTTAATTCAATCTTAACTGAGGAAAACTGCTGACCATAATGAATTAGCATATTCCACTGTCTTCTTTTGATAACTAATGGTTATCATCTTCATCTCAACTTGATGAAATGAACTGGTTTTGTTTCTAACATTCATTATGTAAAATTTAGTCCAAAACATTTTCTTGATATTATTAATGAAAGATTGTTCCAATAATTGTCCGTAGGTCTTTAACTGACACCTAATCTGTAAGGGATAAGTAAAATAAATTCAACTATGTCCTGTAGAATCTAGAAACTTAGCTTTCTATTAATCATAAAACAACTACAACTTCTCTAATCACTTTAAAATGCCTCAATAACAACTCTTTAATATGATCTCTTGATGTACTACTATATCTGTTATTTGGGAAATTACACTTAAAAAATTTAAAAAATGCCTATCTAAAGTATTATGTCAGAAGTTTTTCTCACAGATGTAATTTGATATATATTATGATGTCCTGATTTTTTAAACCACTTTATAGTGGGCCATATGAATGCTGTCATATACTGGGTCACTGGAAGCTGAATGTATTTTCCAAATCTGGTAGCTATCATGTCAGCAATTCTTGGAAAACAGATCTAAAACAGCAGATGGCTGAGAATTTAGTCTCTCTGTACTTAAACTGGTAGTAAAGATGTCACTACTAATCCAAAAACCTAACTGAATTTTGAATTCCTCAACAGAATGTTTCTGTATATTGCTTAATCATTTTCCAGACTTGCAGGCTCAAGGTAATCTGAATCTTAACTACTGCATATTAATCTGTCATTACATATAGCTTACGGGATTTTTTCATGGATTGACTTAAAAAGAAACATTTTTATTGATATAGTGTTAAATCTTTTCTACATGCCTGATTCCCTGGAAAGGAGGAAAACCCATAACACTTTACTTAAATCGGTAAAGAACTGTAACTTTAGATAAGTATATCTGCACAATATACCATATCCAGCATGCAAATCATACTGTTGATTTATAGAATCAGGTTTGACTTATAACTGAAAAGTGAAAGGGTATATTATAAATCTATATCAAGAAATACCTTTATTCTTCATGATTTCAGTTGCATTTAGTATTGCTTTAAATGAAGTTATCAATAAATTCTGAAGTTAGATTCTGGAAAAAACTTCTATTGTATTTACAATGAACATTAATGTAATATTTAGTGATATGCTATGGTAGGTTTGGTTTTGAATGTTGAAAAAACTGAATTCATAAACCTTCTATTGAATGATAGTTATAAATGTTGGTAAGTGAGCACTATATTAGCATTGTGTATTTTTAGGAATAATAAGTTAGAGAACCAGAAGTGAGATTACTTATGTTTTATTTAAAATAAAGAAAATGTCATGAGGACACTTAAAACTTGTCATATATTTCTAAATATATGCAAGATCAAGTAATTCTCAAAAATGAGGTCATCTAAAGAGTATCTTCCAGTTATCACTCCAAGCAAACGTTTATAGAGAATATTTAAAGGCCAGGATACTGACATTTTAATGGGATTTTACAATATATTTTAAATTATATTATTGAAATAAATGACTATACATACTCACAAATGGTATCAATTATACTTAAAGTTCTTAGTTATTGTTGATGAAAATTACATCAAAATAATAAAAATATAGCAATTGGGAACTCTCGAAAATTTTATGGAATTGAATATTACAATCTTTGACAATTCTTAGAAATGCAATATTTTACGGTGTATTTATCAAAATGATATAAGAAATAGTAAGTAGCATCTTCAAATTATCTGAAGTAAAGATACATAAATAAATAATCATAGTCTGCTTTCAAATTCCTCATCCAATAAATAGATGATATCTATGTAAGAGATAGTTGAGATTACTGTGTACATATGATGAAAAATCCATAAAGCATTGTTGCTGAAGAAACAGAGGTGCAGTAAAATAACTAATTTGCCTTGTGGCTAGAAAGTGACAGAATCAGGGCTTTCCTATTGCTCCTCTGTTTGAAAGTTCAGACACTTTCCTCTATCATCCTACATTGCCCGAAATAAGCATCTATTGGTAGGCTTTAAAAATAATTCTACAGAAAAAATACTTTAAAATAGAAAAAAATCAAGAACCAAAAAAATACAAAAGTTTAAAATATTATATCATATAGGAAGCAATATTTTAAAATATGAAAACTATATTAAAATTATTTCAATTTGGGAAAATAAATTGTAGGAAAGCACTTTCACAAATCTGTAATCAGTTTCTATAGTGCCTTTGATGAATTTTGCTCAAATTTATTTTGTAGAAATAGGACTGGTGGCAATGTTTATTCAATATAAAAATAAATCATTAACAATCAGATTTATAAGTAAGTGAGGCAAATTATACAAACTACAGTGAGCCATCTGCCATTAGAATTGCTTCAAAATAGGCTGGATGACAATAAATAGACTCTACTACTTATATGTACTTGTTTATTAGTGCATTAAATAGTTTATATAAAAAAATTTAAAAAGTAAAATGAATGGCTGCTCTCAATTCTACAGAGAATTCTCCCTTTCCCCTATGGTATTGGCTATGGGTTTGTCATTCATGGCTTTTAAGTTTTGAGATATATACCTTCCATGTCTACTTCTTAAGGGCTGTTATCATGAAGTGGTGCTGAATTTTGTTGACTGCTTCTTTTGCATGTATGGAGATGATCATAAGGTCTTTGTTTTTGCTTCTGTTTATGTGGTGAATGATATTTATTGATTTGCCTCTCTTGAATCATTCTTGCATCTCTGGGCTAAAGCCCACTTGGTCATGGTGGATTATTTTTTGGATGTGCTATTGAATTTGGTTTGCTAGTATTTTATTGAGGATGTTTGAATCTATATTCATAAGGGATATTGGTTTTTAGTTTTCTTTTTTTTTTTTAATTATGTCTTTCCTGGCTTTGGTATCATGGTGATATTGACCTTATCAAATGAGTTGGGGGAGGATTCCCTCCTTGATACTGTGGCATTTGTCTATTTCATTACAATGTTTGGTTTACGGATGTAGAGATTTTCAAAATATTCAAAGATGATATTTTGTATTTCCATGGTATCAGTTGTAATATCTTCTTTTTCATTTCTGATTAAGCTTATTTGGGTCCTTTATCTTCTATTCCTCATTCACATAGCAAGAGGTCTATCAATTTTGTTTATCTTTTCAAACAGCCATTTTTTTTGTTTCATTGCTCCTTAGAATTAGTTTCAATTTCAATTAGCTCAGCTCTTACCTTAGTTTTTTTCTTTTCTTCTGGTGGCTTTGGGTTTGGTTTGTTCTTCCTTTTCTAGTTCCTTGAGATGTGCCGTTAGCTTGTTAGTTTGTGATCTTTCTGTCTTTGTGATATAGGCACTGAAGCTATGAATTTTCACCTTGGGACTGCTTTTGCATAATCTCATTGATTTTGATTGTTTGTGTTTTCTTTGTATTTTAAAAATAATAGGAAATATGTACAGAAAAAATACGTAAATTTCAAATAGTATAATATCATAATTACTAAGATTCTTAACTAAAATTTAACTTATAGATAACTATTTTGTAGTAGTTAATATAATCCTCAATTGAAAGAAAAAATACTATAGTACTTTCCTCACCAGGAAGATAATCTTGCACAGAAATCACTATGAAACATCATAATGGATATTTTTGTATAATGGGAAAAGACTTCTTTTCCCATTCTGAAGGAAATATATTGACTTAGGAAGGACACTGATAAAGTTATTTACTATAATCATATACTACTACTGCACACACATAATTCTATTTCTTTTTTCTTTTCTTTTTTTTTTTTTTTTTTTGAGACATGGTCTCATTCATTTCTGGTGGGGTAGGGTGCAATAGTGTCATAGCTCACAGCACCCTCAAACTCTTGGGCTCAAGCCATCCTTTCGTTTCCAGAGTAAGCTGGAATTGACTATAGATGCCTGCCAAATTCCCAGCTAGGTTTTTCTGTTGACTTTTTTTTTTCCTATTTTCAGTAGAGACAGGGTCTAGCTTTGCTCAGGCTGGTCTCAAACTACTGAGCTCCAGGAACCATCCATGTCAGCCTTGTAAAGTACTAGGATTACAGGCCTGAGCCACCACACTAGGCCACACACACAATTCTCAAGCATTTTTCTCATTTTTTTAACTTAAAATATCTGCTGACTTAATTAATTTTTGGCTGAGTTCAGAACATAAGTTACATCATTGTTTAAACTATGTACGTTCTGAAGGCTGTCTCTCTCAAGAGTAGATACTTCTCATATCCTCATCTGAATCTGATTCTGGAAATATTTGTTCTTTCTGATTATCAACCACTTAGGGAAGCGGGAAGCAAATAAATATTTTATTTCTTATTTTTCAAGTTCTAGCTACTATTTTGACATTTAACAAAGAAGAATTTTCATGTGAAACAAACTAATAGCTTCATGTTGTAGCCCTTTGAAACCATATGCACCTGCACTATGATTTGAAAAATGGCATTTAACCTACACCAGGTGTCCATAAATTTCACATGCTATTTAAAATAGTGTGAAATAATGAAATAAGTGGGCCAATCAGGATAATAAATTTGATTTTTCAATAAATTGTGTTTTTAGTACCAAAACAGTAAGTTACTTCTTTCAAGGATGTTTGCTTATGGAAATACATAATTGAAAAGAAAACCAAGAAAATGAGAATATTCATTATCATTCATAATATGGAATTTTGTTTTAACTTTGAATCTTTTTTTCACTAAAAATGTTTCACATTTCCTTCGATCTGCCCATTGAAATTTTTTAGTCAAACAATAAACTGCTTAATAACATTTATTTAGCAACTTGTTTACTTTTTATGGTTATTTTCTTAAAGTAAATGTTGACTTCCTTCAAGAAGAATATCTTTAGAAGAGATCCTATCAGACTCTAGGATTGTTGGTTTGATGAAAGGAGAGCAAATGTTTTATGTATAAGAAATGTCAATAAATAATTCACAAGGAGAGGATGATCAACTTATCTAAAGCAGGACAAATGTAGCTATTTCAGAAACAAAAAATAAGAAAAGGAAACTGAGTGGAAGGATTAGTCACAGTTTATTTTTTTTTCTCTAACTAAACCATAGATTTTATTCAGATTTCACCTATTTTCTACTAATGTTCATTCCAGGATCCAACCCAGGAAAGCACATTGCCTTTGGCCATCACGTCACCTTAGTCATCCCCAGGCTGGGATGATTTTGTGTGTTTTCCTTACTTTTTAAACGCTTGACAGGTTTTGGAAGCACTTGTACAGTGTTCTGTAGAATGTTCCACAGTTTGGGTTGGTTTGATGATTTCTCATGATCATATTAGCATCATGAGATTTGGGGGATACTACCACAGAGATGAAGTCCCTTTCTTACAGCATCATATCAGTCACGTTGTAGGATGTCCACATGACTTATCCTGATGAAGTAACCGTGATCCCTTGGTTAAGGCAGTGTCTACCAATTTTTTCTACTGCATAGGAAGTGTTTTTACTTTTTTTTTGCATTTTTTTGGCCAGGGCTGGGTTTGAACCCTCCACCTCCAGCATATGGGGCCGGTGCCTTACTCCTTTGAGCCATAGGCCCTGCCCCGTGTTTTGCTTTTTTGCTGCTCCATTCTTTTGAAGTGAGTCTCTAAGTCTAGCCCATATTCAAGAATATAGAAGTTAATCTCCCCCTCATGAATGGGAAAGTACCATGTATCTCTACATATTATTTGGGATACTTCTGCATGAGAGATTTGTCCTTCTCCCATATTTATCTTTGTATTCAATCATTTTATAGTAGAATAAATTTATACATATTTATTTTGTTCTATGGTTTATAATCCCATACTAACCTACTCATATTAATATGCTCAAATGATCCCAGCTTTATCCTTTGGAGCTCCTTCAGGTGGACTCCTGTGTTCTTTATCTCTTCATACGTCTATTTCTTTCCCTTTAGCATTTCCACGTATTCCAGCATTGAAATATGCTCCAGGATCATATTACATTTTCCTTCTTCTATAATAAACTGTTTATTTAAAGATCTCTGGTGTCCTTTATTGGTGAATGGGATTTAAAAGGCAAGATTTGATTGCTAGGTATTCCCAATTAAGTTTAAAACTATACTGCATTGGATTTTCCTGTGGTCACAGAATCATTTTTTTAAGATATTTTTGATGCAGTGTCATTTCAACATTGTAAATCAAAATATTGGAGGATAATTGAGACATCTTCACAAACAATTCCACAAACACAACAGTCATGAAATAATTATGTTTGGATTTGAAAGTTGTTTTGTCGCTTTTACATAAACATTTATTATTCAGTTTGTCAGTTATTTACTTATTCGAAACTCACTTGAATGCCTTATTTGTGTCTTAAGGTATGATATTTGTTATGTATGGTACTTACAAAATATAATGTTTGCCTTGAGTTGGTTACAATTGAGTAGCAGAGATGTCTAAATGAATTAATTATAGCATAAGAATAAAATGAAAAAACAGTGGTATGAACTCAGTGGTTCATGAAACAAAGGCAATGGTGAAAAAAATAAACTTAATATTGAGAAATACAATCAAGAGATTTTTATATAGGGTCTTAAAGAAGACTGGTGAGTGACTTGGATGGTGAAGTTGTAGTAACAATGATGTGAAAAGCAGCTTAAAATTTCCATTCATAGAAAATGTCCTCTTTTCTCTATGAAACCAAGAGTAAATTCATCAAAGGCATGTAAATATTCTCTGGATGATGCATTCAGTGCTATGGAGTGCTAGGTGCACATGGGAATGTGTTAGAAGATGCGACTGCAGAGGTGGGTTGGAATAGGGAAGGGTAAAGAGAAGTTCTCAAGTTAGTGCATTGAAATAAAAGAAGTCTCTCTTTATTGTAGTTCCCATTATTTCAGAAGGTTTAAATAAATTAATGTTAAGACTATTTTACTTATTTTTCATTTCCAGCTAAACACTAGGAATGTGCAATATTAACTTTCGGTCTGGTAGAACATTTTGGTGTAGTTAGAGAAGGCTTTTGTCCTCAGAGAATTGGAATTGAGACCTAGGCTCTGTCAGTTACGACCTCTGTAAACTGGAAAAGATTATTTTATCTTTTAGAGATTCATTTCATATAAAAACAGGGCTTTATAACAATAACCACTTCTTAAGTTTGTTCTGAAGATTAATTTACTACTGAAGGACACATCTAGGCAGAGTAAAAACTCAATAAATGTCAACAGATATTATTTAAATTTTGTCACACTGATTACATTGGGCATGATATAAAATTAAACTACAGAAGTAGACTTTCTCTATAGTGACCAATCCCTTAATAGAAGGCAGTTGCCACAAATAATTGGGACACTAAAAATTGCAAGGGCAAAAGCGAATTTAAAAATTAACTTACTTTTTTATTATTGAAGAAATATCATTAAAAAGCAGGCATGATTGAGTAAGGTCACTGAGTAAGCTGGTGCAGAGGATGTACAGTCCAGAATATTTCTGATATTTATAATTATTGTATTGGTTGAGTTTAGATCATCTACTAAACAGATACATAATTCCATAAAAAGAATATTAATATATGTGTGAAATAACTTCCTAAGACTATAAACGTGTAAACTCTTGCAAAATTTTTAATAGGAAAATTTAATAATATAATGTTATATGTTCAATGGCATTTGATCCCTTTCACCTCCATCTTTGGCCTCTTTGAATAGCTTGTTGATTACATTCATTTGAATAGCAGGACGAGCTCTTTAAACATTTCCTGAAGTCTTAATATTGTGCATAAAAGTATACCAGATACAAATAAATACATACAACTTGATAGACATATTATAATTAAAATATTGCTATCCAGTGGTCTCAATTATAATCACTTTATTCACATATAATAGTATTCATAACTAATGATTAAAGTAGCATGGTTTATATGAATCAAAATTTTAATTAGATATAGTACAATATACTGGTTTTTCTTTGCATGTCTTTTTTTAAACATTTAATCTCATCATAATTTAATTCTACCACCACCCAAAACTTTAATAATAGTGCAGATAATACTTAAAGTACCAGAAAATATTAACAAGCTAGTGTGTGTGTGTTTTCTTTAATACTAACATTGTTCTGTCAACTTTCTGAAAAAGAGACAAATGTAAGTAATCTATTTGATATTACAGGCTTTTTAAAACTACATGGTATTTTGCAGGCTTGGTATAAAATTTGCAAACCATTAAGATGTTCACTAGCAACAGTACTCTACACTGTATTGTTCCTCAAAATGGGTTCTCAGGAGAAATACCAAAGTATTCTGTGAGTCTTGTTAAAATGCAGAATCCTGGATTCAATAACACAACACCTGAGTTAGAATTTCCATGGTTGTATTTTTAAGAAGTTACTGCTATATTTCTTAATCATTTTTATGTTGAAAAAGCTCTGGTGGTCTGACACTTTAAGAACTGGTCTTCAGAAAATAGTGTTCTGTTCTGCAAAGTTTTCATATTGGGCACAGTAGATAATATTCTTAAAAATATTCAAATTTTCAAAAATTTGAAAAATTTGAATTCAAATTAGCTGAATATTCATACTCAAAAACTACAGCTGATAGAATTAGCATAGCTTCTCTGTGACTACATGGAAATTACTATACATCCAGAATTTTCAGAGGTATACATATTTATTAAATTTTCTTTGTCTATATCTGTAGACACCAGCCTATTTGAGTAATTTAATTGAATATTTTCTAATTTAGATTTTTATCCCACTGGCAAAGTTCAGTACATCATAAAAATTTGTTCTGTAGTGTATTTTTAAAATTATATTCTTTTTTTAAATTTTATAAAGTGAGATCTTTTTCTAATATTGTTTTGTAATTCTTTTTTATATTGGAATATAATTGATTTTGTATAATTATTTTGAAGTAATTTTAATTGAATATTATCTAATTTAGATTTTTATCCTACTGACAAAATTCAGTACATCATAAAAATTTATGCTGTAATATATTCTTAAAATTATATTTTCTTTTTAAATTTTATAAAGTGCTATCTTCCTTTTTCTAATATTATTTTGTAATTCTTTTTTATATAGGAATATAATTGATTTTGTATAGTTATTTTGAAGTTAGCTACATTACTGAATTTTTCTATTGTTTTTGGTAACTTGCAAGTAACTTGGTAACTCAGAAATAATGAAATTTGTATTTTTTTTACAAACCATTGGGATTTTTAAGTTATCATAATTGTTCTAGCTAGGATCTTCAACTTTACTGGGAGTGGTGGTAATGAGTATGCTTATCTCAGAATTGATTTGTAGATAATGCTTTTGTTTCCTCATAAAATTTATATATTTGTCCCAATGTAATCTGCAATGATTATGTCAATGTTTTGCCTATAGTTGATGTTCTGTAAATATTCATGGAATAAAGGAGCCTGAAATTAAAAAAAAAAATTATAAAGTATATATAGTATTTATTATACATGAGGCACTGTTTTGCGAACAATTCAAATGTTAGTCATGTATTCTTTGTGTCAATCTTAGGAATTATAGTTATTATTATCTCCATTTCACAGGTGAGGAAAGTGAGGCATAGAGAAGATATGCAATTTGCTCAAGACTCTGCAGTTAGCCAAAGGTGATGTAACCAGAATCCAAACCTAGGCAGTCTGTCCAGAGTCTATACTCTTAGCTTTCACTCTCTGCTGTCTATGATATGAGATTGATAAATTTCTTTGAGGTCAAAAGTTGGAAGCTTTGATTTTATTGGGCTTTCTTCCTAATTCTTTCCACAGTAAGTGGGAAAGACCAATAAAAAAAAAAAAAACTGTTTGAACAAGTCTTAATAGAAATAAATCCTTTTGGCAGGCTTCTCAAAACCAATGTCTTATTTTATTTTGCAGGATTTGCAATTAAAATTATTTCATTCAAAAATTAACTTTCTAACTTAGTATGATAAAGCCTGACTTTTATTTTCCTCTTAAAAAATCAGTCACTAACCAAGACAAGAAATTGCACCAGATTCTGTTAGGTATTTGACTTCACTATTTCTATTACAGAAGCTCTTCATCACCACAGGCTTGAATGTTAAGAAAAAAAATTAATATGGTTTATAGCAGTAATCCTCTTAAATGCTTGAGACTTTGCCAGCTTTCAACTAACAAGCCAGGTTATTAACGGCTGAGGTCCTACAACACTCAGGGATTATTGTCTAGGTCTGCTGACGAGGCATTGCTAGTGACCAGTTTGTAAAATGCAATCTGTTATTTTATTTCATAACCTGATCAATGATTAAAACTGCTTGAAGTACAAAAATCTGCCTTCTCAACCAGCTGATGATTTTTGCAACATAGAATTGAATGCCTTCTTTTATGTGTGATTAAAGGTTCTGATTATTACCTGTGTAAGTTATCTGGCAGCTTTTTGGGGGGGCTTTTGGTTTGATCAAGTAAACTTGAAAAGAACATCAAGATTAAAAAAAAAATTAACATTACCTTTAACTAAAAAAATGACAGCTCTGTCAGAAGACTGTCTCCCCTCACCTGATTCTTAATATGGAGTTTCTGACAAGTATAGAGATTTGCCTTAATTATTTATTCATTTCATTGAAATCATCTTCAACTGCTTTAAATTTCTAATAAGTCTATTTAAATAAAGAGAGTCTTATTTGAATGTTGATTTAAACTTTAAAAACCATGAAGGTGTCTGTATTTATACAGAAGTGGGACTGAAACAATGATAATGGTTGTATCAGTAAGTGGCCAAAATAATAATGCAAATCACATTAGCTAATGACATGATAGCATTTCAAACCAAATTAGTCTAAAATAGTCATAGGAATCAGTGAATTAGAAAATAACAGTAAATCTTATTGCTGCTAGAAAATACGGAAAATGTAACTGGGAAAGAAAGAAAAAATATTCTGTATTTATGAATCTTCGTCTTTATCAATCAGACCCATGAGGGCACTTCTAACAATTGCTTTTGGCACGATAGATATGGAAAGTACCCTGTTCCCTGGCCTAGGGTCAGGCTTCAACACTTGGCTTCAAGTGGTCCTGACCTAATAATCTGTTTGTTCACTTTGGTTTGGTCAATGTGATTGTATCAACTTATTAAAAAACCGAAAAGCCTGATCTGAAGTTTCTGAAGGTATCTCTGGTTTCTCCCCTCTAGAAGTCCAGATCATGTCATATACATTTGCATCCCATATGTATCTAAGTTAGCATAAATTTGTTTATCCACCATTCCTGTGAGGTAGAAGCAGTTATCACACTGTGACATCTTTTTTATAGGAAATACTTTTGGAAGCTTCACTTTCAGCTATGGTATGGTTCAGTCAATGACGGAGGCGCTTTCAGGTAAAACTGTAGATATACCACTGTCGGTACCATCTGCTTAAAAATATTCTCCACAACATACCCATCAGCATTGTATCCTATATCAATTGGTAGCAGAGCTCTTTTAAAAGTTTCTTGCCACATGATCATATAGCAATTCCTTCAATCTGTCCAAAATCTGACCAAATTGGAATAAACCTATGACAGTACAGAAGAATAACAAAATTAGTAATGGAGATGATACAGGTCAAAAAGGGTAAAGCTAAATCTATACAGTCCGTGATACTCAGAAACATGTCTACAAAATACTTGGATTTCAATGTACTACCTGGAAGACTTGGGCCGTTATTCGTTCAGTGTTTTCCAGAAGGAAGAGAAAAGAAACTGAAGGCTTTGCCAGATCTTTCAGTGAGATGCGTCTGACAGGTGATCAAATCATTGAACACTTCTTGAAAAATAATGTTCAGATGTAGTCTAAGTCTACACCCTGTGACAGCACGAACATCCTTTCCTCTGTGTTGACATTGATTCTAATAATAGAAAATGTAGACAGAATATTTAACACCCCCGCCACACCAAAAAAGACTGTGACTTCATGTCTGTGATATGAAATTCTTATTAATGGAAAATGTCCTCATTATTTAAAAATGGCTTTGAAACTGCCTTTTTACTTTTGATTATGTTTTTTTAAAAAGTAAGAAATATGGTAGGTAGAAACACAATGCAGCTTAAGAAGTGATCGTTTTATTCAATAAATGATAAATGCTGGCCAGTGACATGATGTCCCACATTACATCATGAATTAAAATATTTTACAGAAATAAATATATAAATTAGCTTTTCAATTCTTCTACAGATGCTTTTAAATGTTTTTAATTTTTCGTTATGAAAATGTTCAAACACACACAAAAGTAAATAGCATAATAAAAAATAAAGATATTTCTTATGCCCGTCATCTATTGCCAATATTATTTCATAGAGTTCCTACTCAGTTAATGATTTGCCTGGGTAACTGATGATTTAAAAAAAAATCCCAAACATCATAGTACTTAGCCGTAAATACTTCCATGTTTATCTCTAAAATATGTAGACCCTTTTCTTAAAACCCAAACTCAGCATTATCAAACTATTAAAATATTAGCAACAATGCCTTAATATTATCAACTGGCTTAGTTTTCCAGATGTCCCTATTTGCCTGTTTTTTAATTGTTTTTTTTTTTTTTTTAAATCTACATGTGTCCCTACATTTCTCTTAATCAGTCAATTTATCCTCCATTCCTCTTTCTGTTCCTTGTGACTCATTTTTTAAAGTAGCCTGGACACTGTCATGACAAAAGTTTTGCTCATTGGACAGCTGAAGACTAATTTTCCACTCTCCCTCTATCACTTATAATTCCTCTACATCCATAGGTAGCACATGACTTCTGTTTGTTCAAATTCAGATATAATTTTTGACAAGATTGTCTGTTTTCTCTGATTTGAAATACTCCAAATTTCTGTAACTAGGTATCAATAAAGGGATTTGTACTTTGGGATTCAATAAATCTAAATTGGATTTCAGTTCTGCCATTTATTATTTCCAGTGTTTGACTGTTAGCAGTGTATACCATATTTGTGACTCAGTTTCCACAAATTACCCTTCTAGTTTCGTCTCCCAAATCAATACCCTATGACCTTTTAATGCATAATTTTTTTTCATTACTGAAACATATACCTTCTCCTATGTAAGTTTCCTGGTGAGGGTAGGGTAAATAATTTAGTTTTACAACTATTGGAAGGCAATCTTTCTTACAATGTTTGGTTATCTGATCATTGACTTATGTTACAGAGATAGAATATTGTCAAATATGGTTTTTGTTTCTGAGTCGCTAAATGTACACTCATAGATAAGGGTTACAAGGTACTTTATTCATTTTCTTTTAATATTTTACAATGAAGATAAGTATTGGAACAGGCAATCTTAAGACCTTTCTTTGATAAGACATGCGAGCGAATTGAATACAGTTAACCTAGCAGCAGATGCAAAGATGGTTTTCACAAAGCCTGATGCCACAAAAGTTACAACTCCAGACAGCCAAGCTCTTTGGGTTAGCCATAAGAAAAGCTAAGATTGATCTATTTGGAATTAACAACTATTGATTTTAAAAAGTAAACCATAACACTTATTTTTTCTTTTGATTTTACTGTATGCCATTATCATATCTGCTGTAGCAAATGTTAGTTAAGACTTGTTTTACTCAGAGGGTAAAAAAATCTTAACAGTTGAAAAATGAAAGAGGATATTTTCTTTATGTACATCTGTCGTATGTCCTGGCTATGTAACTTATAATCCTTTATTTTGGAGAGTAGTAAGTAATTTTTAAAACACTTCTAAGGGTTAGTTTAGTGAATCAAATATCACAAGACACATATACCATACAATAAGAGATTAATAAGTGTAGAAAAGTCCAAATAGCATGACCAGGTCCAAAACAACACATAATTTCCAAACTATTGAGAGAATCGGTATTATTAAAACAAAAGACTGAGACTGGGTCTGGACCAAATTCTTGGTTCACAGAATAAACTATCTTTATGGATGTGAAGAGGAGGATTGTGAATTATGAATTACAAATACATCTGTACTTTGCAAAAGCGATATACAGGAGAACCTCTGTAAGTTGACCACCCAAAGGACTCTAATAAATGGGTCAACATAAAGAGATCTTCAACATGAGGAACTAGGCCTACTGTACTGACACATAGATGTGGTGTATGTCTGGTCTATGAAAATTAGGTCAGCTTAAGGAGGTGGTCAACTATGGAGATTGTATTGTATTTACAAATATAAAAAGTTAAAGAGTAGACTTATACTCAATATATGAAAGAAATTTATTCATTTGAATGATTCAGGTGTCAACTAACTATAGCTAATTTGCCCACATACAGCAATACTGTAGAATTGGGTGGGGGATTAAATAATAAGATTGTTGCTTATTGCAGACTGTTTGTTTACCCTCCAAAATTCATATGCTGAAATTCTATCCTCAAATGTGAGGCTCTAGTAGGTGGCATCTTTGAGAGGTAATTAGGTAATGAGATTGGTACTCTCACTAAGAAGATTGAGCTGTTATGAGAAGAGATACTAGAGTTTGTCTTCTTTCCCTCAGTTTTCTGACATGTGTAGAAGCAACTAGAAAATGGCCAGGGTAGTAGCCTGGACTTTTTAAAGTAGCCTGGACACTGTCATGACAAAAGTTTTGCTCATTGGACAGCTGAAGACTAATTTTCCACTCTCCCTCTATCACTTATAATTCCTCTACATCCATAGGTAGCACATGACTTCCGTTTGTTCAAATTCAGATATAATTTTTGATAAGAATGTCTGTTTTCTCTGATTTGAAATACTCCAAATTCCTGCTAACCAGGAAGAGTGCCCTCACCAGCCACTGGAACTGTAAGCCTCTTTCAAATTGGACTTCTTTTCTTCCAGAACTGTGAGAAGTAAATGTGTGTTATTTATGCCTCCACAATTATAGTAAATTGTTACAGTATACTGAACTAAGATATTGACCTATAATTTTCTTTCCTTTTTTTCCCAGAATTTTCTGTAATTCTCATATCCTATATATTTCTGGGTATCTCTGATAATAGCACACTTGGAAACATATTTCTAGAAAGGATTTTAGATTTTAAAAGTCCAAGTGAAAAGAATATTATGTATATATATATGGATGAATTGAGAATTTTTTGCTTTCTATTTTGATTTTAAATGTTAGAATAAATACCTGTTCTTATTGAATTTGATGGTGAAGTCTATTGGCATATTATTAAAACTGTCAGAGAGAAAAATGTTGGCATGCAATCATTTGGCAAATGTGAATAGGGGTCCTGGCTTTGAGCTTACAGACAGATATTACCAATTTGGGAAATAATTTTGCACACCATTGGATACATTTTATTTATTTGTTTTATTTCTTTGTGCTAGTGCTATAAACCAAATGCTTAATTATTACTTTTAAAAACAACTAAAACTAATTTTATTTTTGTGAAAGCAAAGAACAGAATAGCCTAGAGTTTTCCATAATACAAACCTAAAGACTCAACACATAAAGCACATAATCCATTACAGTTTTAAGGTCATAACAACAACAAGCTACTGAAGAACACAATGAAAGAATATCTCATGTTCATCAATGTATGTCCTTCCCGAGAATCACCTACCTCACTGTATGGAGAATTACATAGGTGGGATTCCTGTGTGATTTGGAAATCAAAAGATTAAATGATTTTTAATCATTTAATTCTTGGTGTGATTCTCTCACATCTTGGGATACCACAGGAAAAAATTCTATTAGTAACACTTATAAAATATACTGATGAAAACAATGGCATAAAACAAATAAGACAGCATTGGCTTAAACTTAAGTTCCACCCCTTACCATCCGTTTGATTTTAGGCAAATCATTTTAATCCATTTCCCTTTTTCAACAACAGAGCTCACTTTTTTTAATGTCTAATATTTTCTTGGTACCTTAAATTGTGTGTTTATTTTGGGTGAATTTCACAAGACACCAGAAGGTAGGACTCAGGCATACCTCACAGCCATAGTTCATAGGCATAGCTCAGAAAATTGCCATGTAGTGGAGAAAATGAAAAGGATTAAACATGAAAATGGATGAAGACATGGAAGTAGAGTCAAGAGAGCAATATAGATTATAAATTAGATTAGGGTTATAGATTATAACCTATAAAAGATTATAATCTATATATAATCCTCTAAATTAGGGTCTAGATTATAACCATCCTAGATTATAAATTAAAACTTTATTTTGCAGAAAGCAAAAAATAAATTATAATTTTATGCTCGTAATAGAAAGGGTAAAACTGACCAATGGCTCAGCTCCCATAGCACAGTGGTTATGGAGCTGGCCACATATGCCAAGGCTGGCAGGTTTGTTTAGCCAGCTAAACAACAATGACAACTGCAACAACAACAACAAAAATAGCCAGGCATTGTGGCAGGTGCCTGTAATTCCAGCTACTTGGGAGGCTGAGGAACGAGAATCACTTAAGCCCAAGACTTTGAGGTTGCTGTGAGCTGTGAAGCCACGGCACTCTACCAAGGGTGACATACTGAGACGCTGTCTCAAAAAAAAAAAAAAAAAATGCTGACCACATACTAAATTCACCATGTACTATATGTAACTCATTGGATACACCATGTATAATTAGTCACCTTTTACCATTGGAGAAATAGACGTAGGGCTGATAAGCAACATACTACCAAAGCATATAGAAGCAAATGCTGAAGGTAGATTTTCAAACCTTGACTATATTACTCCATACTCCATATTCCCTCCCACATATTCAACATTCTAAGCTCTGTTCTATTGACTCTGAAGAGCCAAGATGAAATAGGAAGGAGTATCCATTTCCATCCTGCTCTTTTATGCTGTTAATAAAAAGATCTAACCTAAGTCAGTCATTTGTGAAAATCAAATCAATCCTCGCAAAAATTAAACACGTATACATTAAACATGTATTAACTGTGTATGTATTTAAATATGTAAACAACTATATTAATAACTCTAACTTCTTTCATATGGAGAAATATGTTTAATATACTGTTATCTGCATATGTGGTAATATGTTAGTATGAGAAAAATATTTTTGAAGATATTAAAATTTATATATATGTATATTTTGATACATACATAGATGAATAGACATAAAAGCATCTCTTAACTCGTATGTCTTAGTTTAATGCACTGTAGAAATGACTTGTGATTCTAAGTGGTCAATTAAACATGATTACAATCCAGAGGAAAAACTTCCTCAGTGTATACCCTGTGCATTAAGCTATCTTATAAACTAACATATTTTAGAATGAGAAGATAAGTAGACACATGTAATAAGCCTATTCAAATATCATAAAAGGAATTTAAAATATTTACCCAGACTATGTCTCAGGAAACCAAAATAGTGTTTCTAGGAGATGACTTTACTGTAAATAATAGAGTTAATGCCACATAATTATTACATTCTGTGTAATTGTTTTTCCCCTTTCTAGAAACTAAGAAATAGTTTTAAGTAGCAAAGTCAACAACAATTAACATGATTAAAACTGTATTCTTAATAAGAATGTTATCCCAACTTGTATTAATGTTTATTTTAAAATATTCCAGCATTGTGGAGCCATCTGTTTCTTGCCTTTATGATGCTTAAGTTCTGTAATCAGAGGACTCAAGGGACATTTTCACACACTTTTCATGATATAGGAGTATTCTACCTCTTATTCAAAAGAAGTAACTTGATTCAAACTCCAAAGTAGCTGGGGAAAAACGGCTTATAAAATTAAAATCTGAGACCTCTTCATGAGTTTAAACTTTTTTTTTTTCCTATTTTAAGTGACTAGGTCATAAATTTCTTCTCTTGACAGGGATAAAAGATCTCAAGTCAGTCAATGAGTCACATTTTTGAACTTCTAAAATTCTCACTAAAACAGCAGCAATATTCTTTTGAATATATGACTTTCAAATCACCTTTTGAGCATATTGAAATCAATTAAACAATAAGTATATTCTCATTTACAAAAGAAATCAATCAGCTGTCATTTTTGATTGATTATTCTTAGTTGGAGTGGTATTTAATCTATGAATTTATTACACATTTTTCAACTACTATAAAATGACATATGAATTAGAAATGATGTCTCGTAGTAAACGGACATAAAACAATTTAGTCCTCTCCCAACACATTTTGTTGAGACTTCCTTGAACCACATGATTTGCTATTGTTGAAGATGGTAGGTTTTTTTTTAAGCATAAAATGATATCACCCACTGTCCTGCCGAGGACAAACACTTTAGCAAAAATTGAACCTAAAATACGCACAGACTATATTGTGTGTATAATGCACACAATTCTTTAGAATGAATATGTTTTCTACCTTTTACTAAAAAATATGCTTTATATCACCTAAGATAAGGGCACTTAACTTGCACTCCCCCAAACCCTCGAAATGTCATTGATCATTATCATTGTTTTAAATATAAATCAGAAAAATACTATGTCCACATTTTAAGATGATAGAATTGGAACCATTTTTAACATAAGTTACATGGTAGGTGTAGTCTTCCCAGAATAAATAAGAATTTTTTTACTAGCATAGTTTATAATGATTATTATACTATGGTTGTGAGAAAAAATAAATGAGATTTAGTCAGTGAGGTTAATTTTTTTTTTTTTTTTTGAGACAGTTTCCCTATGTTGCCCTCAGTAAATTGCCGTGGCATCAAAGTTCACAGCAACCTCAAACTCTTGGGCTTAATCCTCTTGCCTCAGCGTCCCAAGTAGCTGGGACTACAGGCACCCACCATACCACCTGGCTATTTTTTTGTTGCAGTTGTCATTGCTGTTTAGCTGGCTGGGGCCAGGTTCAAACCCACCCCCCTCCGTGTATGTGGCTGCCATACCGTGTATGTGGCTGCCGTGTGGTGCCATAACCATTGTGCTATGGACTCTGAGCCTAGGTTAATATTTTTAAGTTTTCTACCAAGGATCCAGTATCTTATTACCTGTAACAACATATTACTACACATGTAAATATAAGTAAATGAAACATATTTCTCACTATGATAGAAGAACAGAATGCTTCCCCGTACCCCTGACCTAGACATACCACTGCTTACTATCAATACGTCTGATCAGCTTCCAGAAAACTAAAATCCTCGCTCCTTAAGAAAGTATGGCAACCACATTATTCTCTTTACAAATACACTGAGCAGGAAACTGGTTTTTGTTCATTGGCAACCTCCTTCCTGCCACTTGTTGTTTGCTTTGTTTTCTTTTTAATTTTCAGCTCTTGCCTACACCATTTGGTCAATGACAAGGCTTCGCTCGGGTGCATTTTCCATTGCAGCTTTGTTTCTGGGAGGAATCCCGAGACACAAAAGGAAGAGCTGCATGGTTGCTGGAGATTGGGAAAAGAAAAAAGAGAAACTCTAGTTGATGTTGTGTTTTCATCAGATGAAAGTAAAATAGCACTAAATATATTTTATTCATTTTACTGAAAGCATGGGTTGTTGAAATGGTTTGGACATGGTACAGGGTCACTGTACCTATTTTTTTTTTTTTTTTTTTTTTTGCTCAGGAAATAAAGCAGAAAATTAGATGAGTTGCCTAAACCTACAATTAGAGTCGTTAACTAAGCAAGGAAAACCAAAAATAAAATCTGAAATGGTAGACAGCATTTATTTACACTCGTATCCCAGGGTTTGTGTTAAGTATATAACATGATATAACATGCAATATTCACATGATACTTTTTTTTTCCACATCTGGGAGCCAATCACTGATGTAAGAAAGGAAGGAGATGTCTTTGTCATCAAGCCTCTGAAGCCTTTGCCAGCTCCAATATAATATGTATGGCAACATAAGACTCTTCACATAGTATTTTCAACAATTCTGCAAAGCTTTCAACATTATCTCCATTTTGTATGTGACTAAACTGGAGATAGGAGATTTTAACAGCTTTCCCAAATTCTCATAGCTCGTAAGGATTTTATTAAAGGTGAAACTATGAGTTTTTGCTTATCCCATTGCACCAAAAACAAAGAACAGAAGAAAATACATAGGAGATTAGAGATTGTGATCCTGAAAAAAGATCCTTATGGAAAAATTAAGACAATACTATAAACAATGACCATTCTTATTACAGACTCCTATTTTAATTTGTAGTGGAAGAATTAGTCTCCAATTGAGAAGGATAAGGAAAATAAGTAAAAGAAATCATTTCACACACTCACCTAAATTAATTATTATCACTAAAGACTCAAACGAGTTTTCTAACTGACGTGTCTCCATGTATGTTTGTGTGAATGTGCACAGGAAAGAGAGGGAGAGATTTTCAGTGAACATTTGAATAGAAAATACTTCAAAATCATATAAAAATTCTGCACTCTTGAAAACCTGTTTTGTGGAATATATTTTTATATTATCCTAAATAATACTCCATCAGAATTAATATCATTTATTATTATAAAGCAAAGAAACCATAGGAATCTGCATATTTTATTACCAGTTTCACACTTTCATGATTACTCACAGGATGTGTCTCTTCTGACCATACACTGGGCTTTTTGATAACATTCATGGTTCAACGAAAGAGATTGGTACAAACAGGGAATGCTTAAACAACACAGAGTAAATACGACAGAATCGATAGATAACAATATGAAACAAATTTTAGAATACTGACTCCGAGATCTCAGCTTTTAACACTATTTCTGCCAGCAAATTTTAATATTAAAAATAGGGTTGGAAGTATCCTGTTTTTTCCTTTGTTGTGCTTTACAATGAAAATATAGCACTCTGAATTGTAGCAGAAGAAAGAAAACTGCCAGATAATTTTCCATCAAAATACTCTAAGTTGCATTAATGAAATTATATACTTACTTAAATAGTATACTAATTTAGTGTATAATAGCCTTTCATAAAATCAGTGAGGGAGAGAACAATATGTTTTACATTCTATTCTCCAGTAAAAGTTATTTTGTAATGCCTTCCAAGAAATGCTTACTTTAGGCAATATGGGTATTTTGGAAGACAGAAAACAAGGGATATTATAGAACACATGGTAAATTTAAAAACATGTTCCTTTAAAATCATTGTCAAATAAGTAATTTGTTTTTTAGGATAAATCTATTTTTTCTCCATCAGTTTTGACTCAAACCTCCAAAAGGTCACAGGGAAATTATTGACCTCTTTAATCTCTGTGGTATTTTATAAACTCCATCCTATTTGTAACGTGATAAATTTATGAGCCTTAAGTCTAAAGTACAAAACAAGACAATGACTCCTCTGTTTAATTTTTTTCGTAGAGCTTGGAAAACATATCACAGAAATAGTTAAAATATATTTTGATTCAATTATGTCTGCTTGCATGGGCAAACACTTGATAACAATGAACAAGACAACTTAGTTTTCTATGAAGTTTTCAAACTGTAATAAAATGTTCTACTGTAAATCCAAAATGACCTGCAAAACTCAGGGGGAAAGTGAATATGATCTCTTTCCAGTTATTCTAGCAGAGACAATATAATTTTTGAACTTCCTGACAGCTCTATTGCTTTTTCTACCATGAGCTGGCAATGTGTTACTGGCGCCTTCATCAAGAAATGTTCTTTCACCTAACACTGCAAAGTCAAGACTTCACCTATCATGTGTGTATGACACTGTATCTTGAAAAAGACACACGACGAAGTGAAGAGAGCTGAAAGCGAACAAGAAGCCAAGAGTAATAATAGCAAATTCGTATTCTCTTCATGTTTTTCATGTTTAAAATAGTGCTATTTAAAGATTTCCTTAAATGAAAACATTTTCATTTTTCAACTAAAACGTATTTGCCCTGTACATGTAAAGGTAGGTAAAAATTTTGAATCTGGGTTTCATGAAAGCAGACAGATTTGCAAACATAGTTAACACTTTAAAAATCAGCAAACAGTGATTGCTTGAGTCAGAGGCAGTCAATGGGCAGACACTGGCTTCTTATTCATCTGTAATCTTTCGACAATGTAAAACATATGGCTGAAAATAACAGGAAATTAATTTCTTCCCATCACCAATTAAGAAGACAAAAGCATTTCTACAGCCTGAAAAGAAAAATCAAGTATTCTAGCAAAAGTAATTTTACTAGAACTGCAAATGTTATGCTATTATTAAGTGTTGTACTGATAGTTTTCATAAGTTTGCAGGCAGCGTTCTGCTCCAGGACAATATATACCAAAATAAATGAAAAAAAGTTTGATTCATGTTTATGTCAAGCGTTTTGTTTGGGGAGTGTACTATACAGAACAATTAACTTAAAAGGATCAAGTCCATGTGGAAAGGAAGACTATCAGAGGAGAATGCAAGGAAGGAAATGTTTTGCAGATGTACTGCATTTAAATTAATAAAATCTCATTAGGTTTTATGTTTGCCAATAACGGCTGGAAAAGTTACCATACATTGTAGGAACAATTACCCAAATCTTCACTGTCTCATTAGGTTTGTCATACTGTTTTCATTATAATACATTAGAACTTGCAAGTGAGCCTTCAGTAATGACATATTGTTCCAATTCTCCTTTCAGCAGGCTCTAAGATATTTTAGTATTTGTGCTATAAGCCAGCAGGTGTCTTCACTTTGCTTTTTGTGAATCAGTTTTATACACAGACCTCCAGACACAGAAAGGAATGTAAAAGGGCTTTCAACAACCACATAAAACTGAGTCTGATTAGAGTAAAGCAATACACACTATTTTTATGATTTTATGGTAATTCAAGACACTAAAAAAACGTGCACCTTCAGAGTAGATGTCTGCTCTGGTAAGACCTGTTAGTGAAAGCTGTATTAATGTAGATAAACCATGCAGTATATAAAGTTAAAGATTTGCATAACAAATGGAAGACATCGAGCTGATTTGAATATCTAAAGCATTATAAACTTCAATAAGAACAACCAACACTGTTTGAGCTTTCAAGGCACTTGCATTCAAATGAGAAAGATTTAAAAAGGATACGATTTTTAAAATGCTTTGAAGCTTCCTATTAAAGGTCTTAGGCAGCTCAAGGTTAAAATAAATATTGGATTTAAGGTGGTGAGAAAAGATTTAGAAGCAATTTAAAGTAGAAATTACTTAGCAGTGGAATAGAATGAATGTTTATAGTTAGTGTAATTGTCACCTGACCTTCAAAAAACAAAGAGCCTCTCTATACCAGTCACAAAAAAATGAGAAAACTTAAGCAAAGACAGACTCCCAAATTTCTACTCTACTCAATCCTTTGGATTCTGTTGTTACTCAAAAACATTTTTCCTTAGGAAATAAATAGCCCCCCACCCCGCAAAGGGTAGCTAAATTTAAATGCCTGGAACGATAAAGATCAAAGTATTTGCTGACACATTTAAACTATTATTATAGTGAGATAACATTGCATGAAGTATCCTTTTTTAAAGAAGGTGATAGCTCACAGATATTTTATTTCATCGATGAGTCAAATATGGAAATAAAAGCTATTTCTAAATGTGTTACAATACTCTTCGTGGTTCTGGTATAGTGATTTGTGGCTGTTGGGGATTTGTTTTATCTTACAATTGGGGAAAGAGAAGTAAATAGCAAAAGAACAATCTCTTATGTCAGAAGTACTTCGAGAATTATGTGAAACTCTTTGACATTAGACTATAGAAATATTATTGTGTAATACATACAAGTATAAATTCATTGATAGCAACATATTTGTTATACTATATATATTTTATAGGACTAGTCTCGTAATATTTATAAAATAAGAAAATATGGACCTTCCCTCAAGTAAAAAGTAATGGTTTATGCAAGACACTGTAATGATAAATGACTTGACTTAGAGTTCTACAGAAAGAATAGAACTAGCTGTTCATCCACAGATTCATCTCCCTGAGCCAGGCGAACTTTTCCCATATGTGCCCAGTGTGGAATATGGTGAGAAGGTACCTCCCTCAACTTACTTTGCTTGAACTTTGCTAGGTCAGGATATAAGTTCCTCAGTGATGTAATAAACATCTGATAATCAATTCTAAGAAAAAGCACCTGTAACAAATGTTTCTTTGCTAAATTAAATGTACTAAAGAAATATTTATATTACTATTATCTGACATGGACTCACATCTGTAATCCTAGCATGAGTCATTGCCACAGCACTCTACCCAGGGCAACAGAGTGAGACTCTGTCTCTAAATAACCAAACAAACAAAAAAATAAATAATATGGAAAGAAACGTTTTTTCCCAAGCATTTGTACTTAATGTATATTAAAGCACCAGTGTGCATATCTCTATACTAATTGATTGTTTTCAAATTGTTTTCTGATAGGCATTCTTGCTTTAAAAAGATGAGAAGTTTCAGATTAAATCAAAAGCAAATAAGATTTGAATACAGCTTGGAAAGTGAAATAAATATGGCTACAAACAGCAGAACTAATTAGAAGATATTTGTAAAGCATTCTGTCTTAGAGAACTTACATTCAATATGTTATAAAGAATAAGAAAACTTAATCCTTCAACAGAGGCTTATTTGCCTTTTAACCTGGCACCTCTTGGACATGTCCCATTCATATCTTATAAACAGATTGAGGAAATTGAATACTTTATTGATTGTTTAATCAGTGAACACAGATATGAAACTTGGCTGATTTAAGTGTATGGGCTTTTTTAAGGTCTTTACAGAATTAACGCTTTTATTACAGAATAGTGAGGAAAAAGCAGCTGTCATTTTCATCATCACTCTTACCTATAGTTGAGAAAACAAAGACACCAACAGGCTAACCAGGGGCAGATAGATAGTCATTGGCTGAAGTGGAATTTGAAGCTAGAGGGCTGGGATTTGCAGACTACATTCTGTCTTTGACCATCTTCTCAAGAATGTACTCATCTTCAGTACGGATTATTTCATAGGAGGTATTTTGAATCTTATTCCAAACACTCTTTCTACTCTCTCTTTCTCTTCCCCCTCATATATCTGAGATATATATGTGTTATTTTACATGTGTGCATGTGAAAATTGCTGAGACACAGATAGCAATAGCGTTTTCCCCCATTTGACACACAGATGAAACAATATGTCTATGAGCCATCATTTGTTTTTAAAACTCCAAACTCTCTGTCTCCATGTATATACATAAGATGAAAAGTTCATAAAGAAATTAATTTTTTGAAGCTCTCCATTATTTAAACTACAAGTATGTCAAACATGTCCCAACATCCTTATAGACCCCTCTGGTCAGTTATCCTGGCTGTATCATGTAGGTGTGTTGAGACAGCCTCAATAGCTCCCTGGGGAAAGGGGGAGATGATTTAGATCAATGCTCTTCTGTTCTGTTATGGAAATATGGCAACAACGATTGATACATATCAATGGAATATTTTTCTCCAACTTTTTAAAAAGTATCATGGTTTCTAAATAATGGTACTATGGAAATAAAGTATCTAAAATATGAGGTAATTGAAAGAAATAGCATGATGTATATTCATCAAGAAAAATAGTTAGTGGCTACTCTTTATCTAATGGCAGCTTTAAAATGTTCTCCCAGGATGAAGCTTCAGGTACCTATCAGAATAATGATACATGTGTATAATTAGGATATATGTGTATAATATGTATATAACAGGATTGATAGTATGATCAGTTTTCCTTAAGGCTAGAGAAATTAGACAACATGGATATACTGTTATCCATATTCCTGGACACTTTTTAGGAATACACTCACATACACACAGGCAGAAACACAGTTTAAATATTGAATTGCACTTAGTGATCTGTAAGCCATACATATAAAACATACTTGGTTGAACAACATTGTAAGAAGTATATTTTTTCCTATTCAGAGGAATATATGGAAAAACCTAATTTCACTGAGGCTATGAATAGACTTTATAAACTTGGCCATCTTTCATAAATTTCTCTAAGCCTCATTTTCATTTTCAATTCCATCTTTAACTTGTTCCAGTTTAAAAATTCCAATAATTTTGCTTTCTAATTTTTTAAATTACTTTTTATGAATAGCTCCCTTTTATGGGTTGTTCTATGTCTCTGTGTAATTCCTGTTAGCCAATATTCCAAATTGGTGAGATTCTATCTTAAAACAAGCCTCAGTTGACTACATCACCTAAGGGTTGTAAGATACTTTAAAATTTACGTATTTTAACACTTTTAGTTTTGCTTCTGAAAGATTAGGTGTGCCTACTACTCTTACTTCATGCAAATATGAACGGTCTCCCCCTAAACCTAGAACTTGTGTAGACTTTGAAAATGACTTAAATAACTGAACTGGTAGTCAGACTTACTTGCAGGTGAAGACTTATTTCATTTTATTTCATTTCTTAAAAATAACGTCTTGATTTTATTTTTATTTTAAAATTCAGAAGCAAAATTAAATGTTGGTATAAGCCAGTACTCGTCAGACCTATAAAGGTTTTCTCCCTTTATTTATTTTGTAAACGTGATAGGAAGACAATGGAGCTAAGAACATACAATCGAACAGCTTGTCACTTTATTGTGAAAACAAGTTGTTTCTCTTATATTTAGGTTCTTAGCATTTCCTTGAGAAGGTCTTTATTCATTTGTCTTTGTTTCCTGTGTCTCTCTTTTCAGATCGTTGGTATCTCAACACTTTATTTAGTTTTATATTGCATTGATAATGTCATAAATAAATCCCTAATGTAAAATGAGCAGAACTTAGAAAAAAACATAAAACGTAAAGTAACAAAATGGTGATTGGAAGAAAAGCATCTACAAGAAGAAAAAGAGCGTACTAAACTGTCTTCAGTTTATTTACAAATATCTACTCATTCTAGAGAGTCTTTAACTTTTCACAAAAAATTTTAGATTAGTCAATTTCTATGTCATTAATGCCTATCTGCTTTTCTCTTTCCTTATTTTATTTATTTTTTGGGGGGGGGATAAAGTCTCACTCTGTCACCATGGGTAGAGTGCTATGGCATCACCATAGCTCACGGCAACCCAAACTCTTGGGTTCATGAGATCCTTTTGCCTCAGCCTTCTGAGTAGCTGGGACTACAGATATGTGCCACCATGCCCAGTGAGTTTTTCTATTCATCGGAGAGATGGCGATCTCACTCTTGATCAGGCTAGTCTTGAACTCCTGAGCTCAAGTGATCTATCTACCTTGGCCTCCAGAGTGCTAGGATTACAGGCATGAGCCACTGTGCAGGCCTTATCTGTTTTTCTTAATTATAGCTGGATTCTCAGGGGAAAAACTTGTTTTCTCTGGAGATTTCAACAAAAATGTTTTAAATAGTTTTTTTTTAAAAAAAAAAAAAAACAGACTTTAGCTTTTAGAATAAGCAAAGTGAATATCAAAAATGTAAGATACAGATTCTACCATCTTCAATTACTCCCAGGGACAGAGGTAAGTAATTGTATAGTCATAGATATTCCAGTAAAAAGAGGATCCAAAAATAATTACATTTGACTTTGGAATACACTGCTATATTGTTTTCAGGAAGAAAGCCAATCTTAATTATAAATTCTGTTTTATGCCAAATTGATTTGTAATTATTCACTATATACCGAAGAGGAAGTGGATTCCATGTGTGTTGAAATGTATAGATAGTGTATAAGATAGCTAGACTCACACATATAATCTCCTCCAGACATGTAATTATTAAAAGGCAGTAGCCATATTTAATCAAGGAGCCATTGTTTTTAGATCTTAAAATGTTACTTCTTTTATAGCGCTATAAGTAATAAAATATTGAATTCTTTCAAGAACATTTTTATTCATTATGCTAAGAAACTTCTGTTTCTCATAAAATAATTCTAAACTGCTTTTTGCAGAGACGCATGTTCGGATTTAATGAATTATATGTCGCCTGTTGCATTCTGTGGCAAAACTTACTAAATGCTGCAATGCAGTGAAGCAAAACCAACCCAAAGCAATCTTGTTTTATGATGTTCAAAAGAACACTTTTAATACAGCTTTGTTTTTGGAATCGGTTACAACAAATGCAATTTTCTTCAGGGCTATTGTTCAGAGTGATGAACCACATATATATACATCTGGCCACCTGAAAAAGGAATCCGGGAAAATTTGAAGATACTCCCACAGAAACAGTATTTGATGAATAGAGCCTTTTATCATGTTCTCTATACTCCTACCAAAATGAAAGGGCAAAACATCTCTGAAAATTTGTGGAGCAGTCACATATTCATTGCAAACCACCACCAGAGATGCTTAACAGAACACTATATCCTACCAACTTGTGATTGCAAACAAGTCAAAGGCTTATATTATGGACAATATCACCAGAAAACAGTAAACTTCATGATATAAATGTCAGGTTGACATGATGGATTAGTGTGCCACCCCCAAATATTATTCTTTAGATGTTGTGGCAGAGAATGTTCACTTCAGCAAAATATATAGGGACTTATGACCTTTGGAATTTAACATACCACCAGGGACGCTACCCTGTAACTATGAAAAAAATTAACAAATTCTGGATTAGAAACTCCAATACTAAAAAGGCATTAAATAAATGAAATGGCCCTGGGTTTTGGTGAGTTACAAGTTTTGGAGGCTCTATAGGAGAACTGCACCATAACTCATTATAGCTTCGGGCACTAATAAGTTACGAGGCACTCACATGTATGAGATAAACCCCATAACTTACTGAAGCCTATATCATCCCTTCATTATATCTAGGGACATGGGAAATAGCTGAAATTCAGCTCAAAACCCCAAAGTTCAGTAATAAAAGTGAATAGATCAGCACATCTATTGATTTTGCTGTCTTTTTCGTGCTTTTTGTTATCCTCCTCCCCTTTAACATCTGAAAGATTCCAACATTTTTCTTCTGAGCTCCGTCCATGTTGGCATTTTAGGTATGCTGGAAAACATCAAAATAAACTAGGTTTCTGCTTTGCTCTTTTCTCCAGAGTAATTAGAATAGTCAGTCAAAAGTCTTAGGCACTTTCTTCTTCTAATAAATAAAACGTATTACTTTATTTCAAAGGCGGAACTGTGGAGACAAATTCAAAATCCATACTCACATCATAATATATGATGACAAATCAAGAGAAATATGAGAAAATAATGCAGTGTGTTTTAATAACAGTATAAAAGAATGGGTTTCTTTGATTAATGAGGAAGTTAAGAAATGGAATAATAGACATCAATCTTTCAAGAATGCATCCTAACGTGCTCACATCTGAAGTAGGTACATCTTTCTGTAAAACATTATCAGAATGACCACAGAATCACTTTAAAATTTCTATTTTTAAAGTTTAATGTGAATTTACATAATTTGGGGAAAGTAGCATAGGTAATATTTATATTAATCCAATAAAACATAGTGTAGGAATCATAGATGCGATTCGAATTTTTAAATAATGAAAAGATCATAATGTGTGTCTCAAGAAGAGATCAGGCAAACTATTAAAGCTTATACATTTTGTCATTTAGTTTTACCCCTAAAGAAAGCTTGAATTGATAAACCTTCCTTTCCCAAGAAATCTCTGCATAGGACTTAAAAACATCAGGACCTAGGCAGCAGAAAGATAAAGATTTAGTGGAATACCAAGATCAAGAGCAGCTTGAACACAGGTGTTGTCGCTGACTTCCTGATGTAAAGGAGGGGGTTAATCCATGACTGCTTGAAGTCAGGAACACATCAGGGCTTAAAGAATGTGAAGTCGAATCATTAACAAAGCGTTACCATATATGTGATTAAAAATAAGCCAAGGATTTGAGGACCAAAACGATGAAGTAGATTCCAACTAATATCTGTGCCAAAATACACACCTATGGAACCACAGCCTTAAGGAGAGACTAAAGGTGAAGTCTCTTTCTCTTTCTATATATCTATATCTATATATATATCTAAACATATATACATATTATATATATATATATCTTTAGGTATACACACACATATATATCTGTATTTCTCTGTTTCTCTTCTATATATGTCTGTGTATACACACACATCTCTCTATATATACATATATAATATATCTGTATTTCTCTATTTCCATCTCTCTCTCCTTCTCTCCCTATATATATAAGACATGTGTGTGCATGTGTATACACACATATATATATAGAGAGAGAGGTGTGTGTGTGTGTGTATATCTTTATGTATACACACACACACATCTGTCTGTCTGTCTGTCTGTCTCTCTCTCTCTCTCTCTCTCTCCCCCTTCCCTTGGGAGAATACAACTAAATTAAAACAAACAAAAAAAACACACTTACCCACACTAGGCATATAATATAATAGGACTAGATGAGTGCAAGAGAATTCAGGGGTTAGAAAATGAGATTGAGTCTTAGAAAGGTTGGGGATTGGCAGCTTTCCGGGATTGGGCCACCAGTTGGAAGTGAGACTACTCTGTAAGGTCAGGCTTTGGATTTTCTTCTAGATTACTTTGGTTTGTAGTTAATTTTAAAAAGAAAAAAAAAACAGTTATGGTAGAACCAGGATACTTTTTTGACTGAAGTTGAAAATAAAGGAAGCAGTCATTTCTAAGGTAGGCACCAGGAGTAGAGATCAACTTTTATCAATATTGAGATGCATAAAACTTCAAGATGGGAATTTGTCAAATAGTAAACATTCATGATGGTTTCTCTATGGTGATGACTGAATAGTTTTATATATTTCCATGATTGCTCAAAATTTCACAGACATATTGATCTTTATCAAGGGTGCCTTATTTATGCCAGTCTTTAAATATTTACAGAAGGATGGAAACACATACTATTGGTAGGATGAGCAAGCATTGCAGTTTGCCAGGAGCGGTCTCCGCTTAAATCTATCAGCTGTCATAATTTCTAGCTGCCTCTCATCTTACTTTCACAAATGTCTCGGTTTGGATAGTAAATTACATGATCTCATGTTTGGTAGGTCCAAAAAGCCCACACGTGGCAGACTTTGATCATCTCTAGTTACCCTTCATTTACTACTCTCCTCCCACATGGGCATCTATCAATTAATATCTAATCACTTTCAGCCAAATCACCCTGTATAAAATGTAGTGTTTGTACCATTTTTCATTAGTCTTACCAGGATCGAGATAATGCTACAAGTATTTGGAAATGAAAAGCTGAAAATAAGAGAGGTCATTACTACTCTTAATCAAATAGCAAAATTCAGCATTGCAGTTCTCGGGGTGAAATGCAGCCTAATCTTATCATTCGCACTCACCCAGCCAGTGTTGTAGGAATGTTTATGCGCTGTTACGGATAATGAAGAATCTGATCTAATTGAAATTCTGGTATTTAATAAATCAGCAGCTAAATAAAGTAAGATCTCATAACAGCATCTACTCTGCCTCTTTGCATGTTATGGGATTCATCTTTTCGTGATTTTCTCTGCAATGAAATATAATATACTTTAGTAATATAGGACATTGACATGCAATAAATCATACATAAAAGGAAAGAGAATTTTGAATGCTCAAAACGCAATAAGATTATCTTCACATATCCTAGTGCATTTGAAATAATGTTCCTGTTGTTCATTAGTATTATATTTTTGTAATACAAGTCAGCAAATGATGATTCTGGGATTCTGTTTATTATAATAATAAACAGAAGAATGTCAAGTTTAGTTACTTGCTTTATGTTATAAATTTTCATCTTTGGTTAATTTCTATAAAGCTTTCATTATTACTACTAATCATATTTATTAAGACTGTTTTTATTGCCCCACACGAATGGTACAATTGTAGGCCATATTTTTTTAAAAATCACTTCTCTACTTCAAATCTTCCACTGGCTCTCCATGCACTTGAATGATGAAGACTAACCTGTGGCTATCACAAGACTTACAAAGCACTTTATTTTCTAGAAACCACCTTCTTATCATTATTATGAATTGCACCAGTGCTAATAAACTAACCGCGCTGAACTACTTTTGGTTATGCTCTAAAACATGTTCCTCGTCTGTGAACATGCTACTCCCAGGATCTGGGAGACTCCCCACTCAGCAACTTCTTTATCGGGAGAATGACATTTTCTTTTCAATTGCATCTCAGCTGCTCAGAATAGTTTGCAAACTCAAGCCCTCTCGCTCCCACTAAAACATTTTCATAATATTTTTTTAGCATCTGTGTTATTCCACTTACTACACCGTGTGTATGTGTGTTGATTCTGACTGTCTCATCACAAGACTATGTGCTTAAGAAGGGACTCAGCCAACCACGCTTGTTATCTCTGACCTTCTACTAGGAAGCAGAGCATATAGAAACAGCTCAATGAATAGTCAATAAAAATAAAGAAAAAGAATACATTATTTTTATAACTAGATATGATATCAAATTAAAGAGCCTAGCACGTTCCCCAAAATATCCTGGCTTATTCCTGGGGGAAATGATTGCTGTGGGACCTGGTTTCACTCTGCAAGTAAACCATTTAGAGAAATACACAGCTTGGATTTTGTTTTTAGGATATAAAATCTAAGCAGAAAATATGTAAATGATAAATGCAAGTTAAAAATGTACCTTGCAAAAAAAGATCCTGACATCTTTTCTTAATGTCAAAATTGAAAGAAAAATGATTACCTGTATCTTCTTTTGATATAGAGATTTATTGCACATTTAACACATATTACGTACATTTTCATAAAGGTGATCCTTACAATACTATATGGTATAGCAGCTCCAAGATAAGACCCTAAATCAGACTAAGTTTACACTCTTTACCCTCAGACCAAACTCATTCCAATGTTTTAGACTATAATACACATACTAAGTGACATAATCTATTTAAATGCTTTATACACATTTGTCATTTGTTTACCTCTTATAAAAATGTCTCCAGCTATAATATATCTGCCATTTCAATACAGAAATAACTGGTCAGAGTTCATACACTTCAAATGACTGAGTTAAGAGCTCACATCCTCACCTTTTATTTTTTCCCTTTTTTATTTATTCCCTTTTTACTTGTTGCATTTAAAAATGTATTTTACAGTGGCATGTCTGCTTTATAATTTTCCTGCTGTGACATTTAAAATCTCTGTGATTTGGCAACTGGCAAAGTTCTCTCTCAATGTATGGATGACTCGCTCAAGAAATAATTTGTAAAAAGAATAAAATATTTATTAGGAATACATTGACATTAAATGAATGACAAAATGGAAGCAGATAAGTTAACATTTTGTTTGCTATTCTATTATCTATGGAATTTTGGAAAAGTGATCATCAGTATCTTAAAAGGAAAGAAAGATTAGAGAAGGGTAGAGAAAAATATAAAAGAGAAAATTTACATAAATGGATTTACATATTGTTCTAGAATTTTTAAAGAAAACTTAGTAATTTTGTTAATAATTGTTAGTAATTTTGTTTTGCCAGTGATGGTCTTTTTTTATACTCATCAGCTGGAGGGGATAAATCTTTCCAGTATTCAGAATCTTGTACAAAAATAAAAAATCCATCTGAAAAATGGCCCTTAGGAAGACATACGTGATGCCGGTTGCACACTGTGATTCTGAAGTTTTCTCACATTTGTTGTCTGCAGAAAATACATCATGTTAATCTCTTTTCTCTCTTTTGTATTAACTCAGATATTGTAACCACCTAGTTATTTCCTTTTCACTTAAATTAGAAGCAGAGATGCAGAAGCTTCCATGACAGTTAAATGGATGAGTTAAAATATCAGTGAGAAAAGTATCTGGACATTATGATAGATGATTTTATAATTCCTAGGTTAAAGGAAATAATTTGCCCTCTGAACAATATCATTATTACCCTGGGTGGTTTGAATTTAGGTGGAAACTATGGTCAATTTCCTTATTTTCCATGGATCTCCAAGCCACTGATTGGTAGATATAAATTTCTTTATTAATTTTAAACGATGAGACACTGCTAAAATGGCTAGTTATTATTGGGACTTCATTCATAATGCAATGAATCTGGCATATTAAAAAAAAACTCCACACCTATTGGAAATATATTTTATGATTGTTATAGCTATGTAGAATATACATTGAGAAGAAACTGAACACTTTCACTTTGGCAATGGGGGAAACAAAGCTGTTTCTATTTTTTCACAAGTAATATTCGGTAATAATATTATACATTAGTGACTCGTGCATGGAATTCAATCTAGGAAGTTGAAGCAGGGCTTTGACAGAGGTGTTGTCCTTTGTTCAATGCAGAGATCTGAGGAGTGAATGTAGAGAAAATACTCTTTATTTACGCAGCTTACTCTTTCTTAAAGCTACTTACTTATAAGTATTAGGAAGAGCTCGGCATACATTTGCCATTTTGTCAATAGTTTATCATCTTCCTAATGATGATGACTACCACATCCTTGGGCAATAGCCTCTCTTGGGAAGGTGCACTCTTACAGGGGCAAACGAATCTTGAGAACTCCCATCTGTAGAGAACTTTCCTCTGATCATCGCTTGGAATCAAATTCTGTTTTGAAAATCCTTAGTTATTTAACTTCCTATGTAGGATTTACTTTCACGATTCAAAATTAGTAGTGTTCTTCAATATTAGAGTGTCAGAAAAAAAAAACATGCATTTCTCTAACACCTGAAAGAAGAAGGCCATTCATTGCTACAGTTCATTATAAATTATTTGTCAGAATCTTTTCCTCCCTTCCTTCTTTTTTTTTTTTTTTTTTTCTTTTGACAACATCTCACTTCATCAACCTGGATAGAATGTTGTGATATCACAGCTTACAGCAACCTCAAACTTGAGGGCTCCTGAGATCTGGCTGCCTCAACCTGCTGAGTAGCTGGGACTACAGGCACCTGCCACAAACTCCCACTAATTTTTTTCATTTTTAAAAGAGAAGCCTCTCTTACCCTTGCTTAGGGTGGTCTCGAATTCCTGAGCTTAGGAATGGATAACAGTGCTGCTGATATCAGTAAACTCTTGAATTCCCTACAGTGCCACTTACCTCATAGGCCACACCCACCTATCTCCACATTGAGTATGTTATCTTATTTGTGAGTCACAACACAAAAAAGTGTGAGGGGGGAACTTAAAGCCATCACAATCATTATAGCATTTGAAAAACATAAGAGTAAATATGTGCAATATGACTTCATATTTTTAACATCAATTTTTCATGCTGCAATAATTCTAATGTCATGATCATTTTGGGTAATAAAGTGTAATTCATATAAATATTTATATTCATTTCTTGTTACTTTAATTATTAATTTAGGATTATAATTATTTTACCTAAATTTGTCAATTGATGAGCTATTTCACTGGATTCCTGATTCATTTCTGGAAAAAAATGTAATCATTTGATAAATGTTTCAAAAAATTAGTTGCATCAATTTTTACTTACTTTCTAGAAGAAGTTTAGAAAATCCCTATTTAAGGTCAGGTGCTGTGGCTCACGCCTGTAATCCCAACACTTGGAAGGCTGAGGCAGGTGGATTGCCTGAGTTCACTGGTTCTAGACCAGCCTGAGCCAGAGCAAGGCCTCATCTCTAAAAATAGAGATGGGACGGGAGCCTGTAGTCCCAGCCACTTGGGAGGCCTAGGCAAGAGAACCTCCTGAGCCCAAGAGTATGCGGTTGCTGTGAGTTATGATGCCATGACAACTCTACCAAGGGTAACAAAGTGAGACTATCTCAAAAAGAAATAAAAGAAAGAAAGAAAATCCCTATTTACATTTACATTATTTTTGTTATTCAATATGAAATAAATGTGGCTACCAGTTACAAGAGTGTACCTAATCCTTCTTATTGTTCTTATTCTACTGATTTTGGCATAATTTTCATTCTATACATTTTAACTTTGAGAACTTTGGCTATTACATTGGAGTTACTATAATTATTATCTTGTTTTTACAGTCAATTGGCTGGGATTTAAGAATTTTGGTGTATATTATCTCTTATATTTTAGATATGGACTTTTAGCAAATGCTTATCTCTTGACTTTTAATTCCCTTAACTGAGATAAAAGGACACTGTTTGTTGATACTTGTATATTGAGAATCTCAAGACCATTTGAAATAAAATATATATTGCTTGAGAATCAGGGTTATACAGCTAGATGACTTTGGACAAATGATCTTAGCCATCTGGCCTGAATTTTTTCTGGTGTAAAATTTGCTGTTTAGAGTAGATTTCTCTTAATTTTCAACATTTAAAATTCTTATTCCATGTAAAAAAGAAGACCTTACATGTATGTTTGGTGTTTCTAATATATCTATGAAAATATCCACATATTATTCATCATTCATCCAAATAGCCATTCACAATTCAATAAAAAAATTTATTGAGAATCTTCTGTGTACTATATTATGTACAATACAGTGGGAGTAAAAATATTATAATCAATATCTGCTTTTAGAGGAGTCTAATAAGTAATCAATATGTTGTTTAGAATTTTTTTGAATTATCATTTATTTAATTACTGTTAATATCCTAGTGCTTGGCATTAAATATTAAATTTAAAAATAAGACAAACCCTTGAGCTCAAAGAGATAAACAACTACATTATAATAGGATAAATACAATGAATTTACAATGCACTACTAGGCACAATAGGAAGATTAACTCCGAAAAGGTCTGTAAAGCCTTTGAAAGAGTTGTGGTTTCAGACACTCATGAGACATACCCTGTTGCAAATGTTTAATGTCAGTGATATGCATATTTCAATGATTAGCTAAGTAGCATTAAACTTTGTTTTCCAAATAATTCCAAGCACTACCTAATCAAAGATGTATTAAACACTTCCCATATGAAAATCCATAGGTAGAATCAATTATTTCCCTAAATAATTCAATAACTCCACATAGGGGTACAGAATACAAGTCCTTTAGTAAATTAAGACAGGGCAAAATTACCATTAACTGACAATATGGAGACGATCTGAACAGCAGACACAATATATGAACCTGGAGTTGGAGAAAAAAAAAATTCAATATTTTGCATTTCAAGGAGCACTTGGAAATCAACTTGCATTTCCCTTCTTTAAACTATTTCTCTTGGGATTCTTCTTTGATTCTCATTGCTAGTACTGGCTCTGAGAGTAAATTAAAGCAAAATAAAATATGAGGCCATGTCTAGCTTTGTCTTGTGTAAGTTATTTGAATTTCAACATATCACAATACCGAACTAAGCTCAGGTCCAGAGATCTCTGTTCCAAAAAACCTCTGTCTGGTGTGTAATCATTCTTCACACTAGAATAGCTTTGTCCAAATGAATGGAACTTAAACATCGCGATTAGATGGGGTTCACCCGAGATAATTGTCTAGCTAATTGTACTTGTGTGAATTTACATGTAGGGTGATTTTCTTATTTCCTCATAGGTCCTAATTTCACTTCTTGGTTTCCTCAGCTTTCCTCTCTGCTAATCATTTACAAGAAAGAGACAGTGGTTTCTTTCAGATCATATTTGCCCTGCATATTTGGACTGTTTTCTTAATTTACAAGGCATCTGTTTTTATCTTATTTCCGGGTGATTATTCTAGGATGTTCAAGTTGCTTTTGTGCTTTGTCTTCAAACATCTGTGTTTCTTTTCGTTAGTGTGTTTTTTTCCTCCCCTAGTCATGGATGTACATTTTTAATATTATCTTTCGTTTTTGCTGTCAAGAATTTCTATATAAAAAAGTAATGTAAGAAAAACACTAAAACGTGCATTTTTTCATGTGTTTATTCCAGAGAGTTCAAACCTTGCTCGTTTTCACTTTAACAGACTACAAGTTCGTTTAAAGACCAGTTAGTGAGGAGTTACCATGAGACTAGTAAGGACTGTACAAAGAAGCCAAGTAGTCATTGAACTTGTTTTTTAAGGGCTTGCATAGCCAGAAAACAGAATTTATTTTAACATAAGAAGAGAACACATATGATTATAAGCATATGTGTTAGGAAGAAATAAATAATTCAAAAAAATTTTAAATAATGAATTAATTACTTATTAAACAGACTCTTCTATGGAGAGCTATAGAACTTTACATAACCCATAAAAGGGAATATGTTGGGATATACATTGCTATATACGACATGAACTTTTTTGGTTTTGATTACCATTAAATAAAAATGCTAAAAATAATTTTATAGATATAAGATAACTGGAGATTTTTAAAACAGGGATTATCTGTCATTTATCCTTCTGAAATGTGTTTTTAAAACCTAATGTTAAATAGATTGTAGGGATACCCTAGCCAATTTTTGGTCTAAATGATCACATATTGCTACATGCAATGCCTTTTTCAGTCATGAGAACTTACCATAAGACTAACAATATTGAAAGGAAAATAAACATGAAAATACACATTTTTATAAGGTCCTCAGCATTTATAGAAGAAACACACAAATTAGATAATTAGTTACAAAATGGCCTATTTAATAACTTCATTTCTGTTTTTATTTCTTTGAGATACCTAGAAACTGGAAAATTATAGTCATGTGGAAATTTGCTAATAACTCTTTGTGAAGACTCCAAAGGATAAAATCTTTGTGATGAAGATTTGTATTCTTCTGTTAAAGACCATAGCAGCACCGCAGAATTCTGACTGTGATGCCTACAGGTGTAGACACACAGGTTTGATTTCATGAAGTCAAGTTCTTTCATGTGTATAAAATTCAGAAACACAAAGACTCAATTAGTTGGTGTGCAGCCTCCCCAAGTCTCCCTGTTTACCTGTTTGTGATGTTATGTGAAAACGCAAGAAATCAGTTGATGTATTTACTGAAGCAGATTATTAAAAAAAAAAAAAAGTACCCATGCAGCTCCTGAACAATAACCGTTGCCCCCTAAATCATAGAACATATGAAAAATGTATAAGATCATAATGAAAAAATAGTCACATAAAAAATGTTTTCAGGTTTCTAGGCCATACAGTCTACGCCACAGCTAGTGAACACTGCAATTAGCATGAAAATAACCATAGAGAATATGTAAATGATAAACATATCTGCATTCCAATAACAATGCATTTATGAACAAAAAACATAAGATATTAGTTTTAGGTGAAGGCGATAAGAGCAGATTTTTGATTAGCAACGAAAATTGTCCTTCATTATATAACAATTGTATATGATTCATCGATGGATTTTAATAGCTTGTTCTGAATGCGTTACCATCTGAGCCTTGGTTTTTCCGTGCTCGTTTGCTTTCTTTCTAATTCACACCTAACGTATAATCAACATGTGAGGCTGGGTAGTCTAAAAGCTTTGATTTCAAGTTTTTCTTGCATGGCCCAGTATGCCTCTCGTAAATGTCTACAAATTATGCCAGCCGCATTATTTTTACACAATAATCTGCAAAAATAATCAAAACCAAAATTAAGAAAGTAATAAACCCTTGAGAGAGATTGTAGGGACCGAAGTCAAATGGCGGTTTTAACACAGGCATTAATATGGGCCAATTACATAAAGCCATTTTGAAAGGCTGTTTGTCACCACGTTTCTTCCATCCTTCAGAGTCGGCGGTGATGACCAACATCAGATACTATTAAGAAGTCTTCAAGCGTGTAAAATAATATGATTTCATAATGATTACATATTCACTCTACAGCTGGCTGAGTTTTTACATCTCCATTTGTCATTGACGATTGTGTCCAATTAAATGATTAGCTTTTAAAAACTGCTGCACATTATGAGAGTGAACTTGTGTTCCATTGCACTGAGTGATGCAGAAACAAACTCATTACAGCATGTAATTCACCCATATTAAATAACAAACAGATGGCTGCTGTAAATGAGAGCTCCTTTTTCTCTTCAAAAGTGCCAGGAAAAAGGTGTTTTTATTTATCTTTGTTTCCAGCTTCTTTCTGTTTTCTTGACAAGTGGGCAGCTGGTTGCTGAGGTTTTCAATTGGTGCAGAAGAATGAAAAGCCTGTTTCCATTAATTTCCCCATAAAATAAGTCTTTGAATCATTTCTGTTATAAATGCAAGTGCAGTAGCAAGCTGCTGCTTGATTAATTCACTTATTATGAAGATTTCATCTTTTATAAGAGGGCCTGCAGGTAATTTATCTTGTTTAGTAAGATTAGAAAAATGTAATTATCTTGATACCTTTGGACCCCTCTCATTTTAATTGTGTTCCCATAAATTTCAAACATAAAGATGGGAATTTTTTTGTGCACAAATGTTCCAACATGTGGTCGAAAAATGTGCTGGAAGACCTGCATAAAAATGTATCAAGTAAAATACATTAACACTGTACTAATACAGGAGTGCATACCAATAAAGCTAGCACACAATTATGGCAGTGTGTACAAACAAATACCTGCATTTCTGGTTCCCTAGTCACCTAACAGCTGGGGCGAGCTAAAGGGATTTGGGATTTGTTAAAGACTTTCTTTTTTATCAAGCATAAATGTCGCCAGGGAAATGAAATCTGTCTTATTTATACTAATAAAATTAGAGTTGTATTTTTCTTTAAAGGTTCCCAATTCAAGTGAATTACTACTGAGCATCTATTTCACGGACTCTTTTCCTCCCACTTCCACTATATCTGTTAGCGTCCTTGGGAAGATGGAGATTCCTCTAATTTTTACAATGACAGCACCATTTAGTTTAGTCCTTAACAATACTCTCTAAGAAAGTTATGAAAGAAGTATTCCAATCCTCTTCAGATCTTGTCTTGCATGGATCATGCTCTCAGTCTTAATAGAAATACCTCCTTCTCTCTGATTTTCTTCCCCTCCCCCACGGGTAGTGGTATTTTAATGCCTTTAGTTTCATTTGATTCATAGTATTTAATTTTCCTTTGCTAGATTTTGTAATATGTTATGGTTATCTACTTAATTAATTCTTATTATTCAAAGTATGTATTTCTTTCAGCCTAAACTTACTACCTTAAAAGAAGGAAATCAGTAAGACTACATTACACCACTATATTACAGGCAGTCCCCGGGTTACAAGTGAGATAGGTTCAGAAGGTTTGTTATTTAGTTGAATTGTACATAAGCTGGAACAGGCACATTTACCTATTATCTGTAATAGTCTCCATTCAAAAGTACAGTTGCACACCAGTCAGATGGTGCAATTCAGGGACATACCAATAGCTTCCACTTGTAAGTAAAAGTTGTACTTAAGTCAGATGTTTGTGACTTGGGGACTACCTGTATTCTGGTACTGTAGAGTCTTTTTCTTTGGCTGTGAAAAAGAAAGCATTTATCCTTTTTGTGGTCCCTGAATGGCTCTAACCTAGTCAAGTGATTGTTTTGGTAAGTTCTATACAATCTGGTGTTAGGCACATACCTGGATATAATGGGGTACACTGATGTTTGCTACATAAGGAATAACCTGAGTAATCAAAATGACATGTAGTTGGGTCACTAACTAGAATATGTTTTCTACTTATAAAAGATCTTTCCATATACTTCAATAAAATTATATGGCTTATAAAACTGAAATATAGTAATGTGATAGAAACAGATGTTATTGATATAAAATGGTTGCATGTTTGGGCCGGGTGCCAAGGCTCACACCTGTAATCCCATCACTTGAGAGGCTGAGGCGGGTGGGTTGCTTAAGCTCAGGAGTTTGAGACCAGCCTGAGACAGAGTAAGCCACCACACTGCCCAGCCATCTCTAAAAATAGCCAGGCATGGTGGCAGGTGAGGCTGAGGCAAGAAATTCGCTTAAGCCCAAAAGTTTGAGGTTGCTGTGTCTGGGATGCTGTGGCACTCTACTGAGGGCAACAAAGTGAGACTCCGTCTCAAAAAAAAAAAAAAAAATTGGTTGCATGTTTGTATATTTTTCTTCTATGTTTGTAATTTACTCAATTTCTTGTAGAGGTATACAGACTGCCTCTGAATATATCTGCCTGTAAGATCTGTAAACAAAAACACAGATTATGAATATTTTTATATCATTCTGTGATCAATTTTATGAATGAAGGTTGGTGTCAAAAATGTATGCCTATTTTAAGAGATCTTGTTGGAATTAAAATCAATCATTCCCCAAAATGTACGAATTGCAGGTAAAATGGATGGGCATAGCATGTCTAAGTACAATTGACCAGTAACAGTGCCTTTGATTCAACTTTAATAGAATCTCTTAAAATGTGTATGCATTTTTTGGCATTCTCTGTGTATGCAAAAGCTGGTTTATGTATAAGGCTCAGTGTCAGGAATGAAGAAGCTCCTTGATTTATTTACTATGTGGCATCTTCCACCTTATTCTCTTAGCCATCAATTTGTGTGCTATGCACCAAATCATTTCTCCCTAAAATTCGTGTATTTGGAAGTGGAGCCCTCGGAGGTAACCAGGGTTAGGTTGAGACTATGAAGATGAGATTCTTTGAGATGATAAATGTTCTTACAAGAAGAGGAACAGAGATCAAGGCTCTCTCCCCATCTACCATGTCAAGAGATAGTGAGAACAGCCATCCATAAGCCAGAAAGAGGGTTCTCATCAGGAATTTAATAGCCTGGGACCTTGATCTAGAACTTGCAGTCTTAAAGACTGTGAGAAAATAAACTTCTGCTATTGAAGCCCCCTGATCTATCTTATTTTGTTATAAGCCTAAACTTATTGTCTTAAAAGAAGTAAATCATTAATGCTACATTATACTACTATATTACAGGCAGTCCCCAGGTTACAAGTGAGATAGGTTCTGTATGTTTGTTCTTAAGTTGAATTTGACATAAGCTGGAACAGGCACGTTTATCTATGTCGCTGTCCTGACTATACAGCTGAGTATTTGTAAGGATCAAATAAATCATTTTGAAGAATGAATTAGCTAAAGTATCTTTTTTATCCTTAATTCTCTCATAACTCTCTATTGTTATTTATTATTAGATAAAATAGCAAATTGTTCATCATGGTTTATTCATTATTATTCACAAAATTGATGCCAAAACAAAGGAACTAAGCAGCATTCTAAAGACTACAGATGTCAAGGTAAATACACATCTGCTAAAATTTATTGGCCTGTTGCAATAATACTTGGAGAAATTGAAATTGTAATAAGTATTATATCTTACTTTTTGATGATTGGCGAAGGTGCAGGGGTGCCTTGCCATTATCCTCTAATCCCTTCTTTTACCATTGGGCCTTCATCTGTCTCTCTTCACACATTATTACCTAATGCTGCTTAATGTCCTCTTTATGACTTAATTTAGAAATTTCTATGCAGGCATCTGGAATATTTTTTCTCAAGACTTCTTTTTGATTAATATAGAAGTAAGTAAAAGGACACTTCTGAGATTAAATCTTAACTTAGTGCAAGCAACTCTGAGGGAAAAAAAATGTCAAAATGATTCGTTATCTAAAATGCAAATTTGATCGTGACCCTCCTCTGTCCGTAGGCTATTTCATAAAATGAATTACATTAATACTGTTAGGGAGAGTAGAGGAGAAAGTTATAGCATTAAGAAAAGGAATCGAACAGAGCTGCTCACTGGCTCGGGGACTGATTTGGGGGTGTTTCTGGTATCTTTATAAGACAAAATCACAAACTGCAACCATAATAATTGGTTCTGAGTTTGAGCCAGTGGATTTGAGGTAAGTTTCTAATATATTAAAAAAAAAAAAAAAGTGAGTAGGGCGGCGCCTGCGGCTCAAAGGAGTAGGGCGATGACCCCATATGCCAGAGGTGGTGGGTTCAAACCCAGCTCCGGTCAAAAACTACAAAAAAAAAAAAAAAAAAAATGAGCACAAAAGAAAGCAAAAAACCAACAAAACAAACCTGTTAAAATCCTGAATGCTTCATGTAACTTAATCCTAAAGAGCCTGCCTGTTGACAGATGTTCATTTCCAGTTTGAACACAGTATCATAAAGGCAGCGTTTCATCTTCCTCATGAAAAGCATGTGAAAGCAACAAAGAAAATAGTATATAAAAACACAACCTCATTTTGCTAAAATCCTGGGCTCCAAAGTACCCCAAAGGCTGTTAAATCCCACAGAGACACATTAGGGACAGACAGGTGCCATGGAGGGAAAAGCAGTGAGAAAATAGCACCAAAACAGACAGAAGCAGTGAAAGGAGTTAGCAGTTGCTGCTATCAAACATACAAATTACACTTCTCAAAGGAAAATCTCAACACTGAATTCTAAACAACCATACTTAGTGTTTCTAATAGCAGGAAGTGGTGATAACAGCACCCCTCCACTAAATTAGTCATTTTAGTTTTCTATTATGATGAAACAAACCAGCCTGCCCATTTAGTGGCTTAAATCAACAACAATTTATTATTTCTCATGATTACGTGGTGTGAACTGGCATGTCTTCTGTTTAGTGTCAGCTGTTCTGCTGAGCTGGCTGTCAGTTAGTACGGCCAGGACCTTGGCTCCCTTGGGCTTCTTTCCTTTCTTTCCTTCTTTTTAAATTTTTTTTTTAAGATATGGGGTCTTACTATGTTGCCCAGACTGGTCTTGAGCTTAAACTCCCAGACCTAAAGCAATCTTCCTGCCTCAGCCTCTCAATGCACTGAAATTACAGGCATGAGCCACCCTGCCTGGCTCCCCTGACATAGTCGTGCCTTCCACATAGAATGATGGCCTCAGAATGGCAATACCTGACATTAGATTCTGGATTCTAAGAACCCAAAGGTGGAAGCCGCCAGGCTTTTTTAAGGATTAAACTTGGAATTTTCAGATTGTTTCTTCTTATGCATTCCACTGGTTAAAACAAGGTCAACTCAGATTCAAATCTATTACACAAAGCTGAAAAAGGAATATCACCAACAAACCATATTCTCAAGATAAAGTTGCAATGGATAAAAAGAGAATCTCTGAATAAAAAAGAAATCATCAGGGATATTCAAATCAAAATCACCATGACATATCACCACAGACCAGGTAGAGTATCTATTACCAAAAAGACAAGAGATAATGAGTGTTGGTGAGGTTGTGGATAAAATAAAGCATTGTACACTGTTGGTGCAAGTACAAATTGCAGTGGCCATTGTGGGAAACAATATAGATAAAGAAACTAAAAATGTGACTATTATATATATAAGCTAGCAATTCATCCTCTTGATATATACCTAAAGCAAAGGAAATCACCAACTTGTAGGGTACCTGTGCCCCCATGTTTATCACAACATTGTGCACAATGTCAAAGGTGTGGAAACAACCCAGTGAAGTCAACAGGCAAATGAATAAAGAGATATGTGTGTGAATACATGCACATCTTCTTGATAGATATCAGAATTTCTTGATACATATGTAACTCACAACATTTTATATGTGATATTTCACATTAAAAAGGAGATTCTGTCATTTATGACAACATCAAAGAGACTTGAATTTCCCCTTCTAAGTGAAAGAAGTAAAACGCAGAAATGCAAGTATTGCCTGGTCTCACATATGTGTGAAACCTGAAACTCAAAACAAACAGAGAAGAAAAACTTTAATACATAAAAACAGTAAGAAGAAATATGGTTACCATGGTGTGGATCCAATATTGTGGATTGGGAGTGGATTTGGGAGAGAGTGGGGAGATAGAGGTCAGAGAGCATAGACGTTGAGTTATGTAGGTTAAATTAGTCTAGAGATCAAATGTATAGCTTGAGATGATATAATAACATCATATTACATAATCACATAACATAATATTATCATATTACATACTGGAAATTTGCTAAAAGTATATTTTAGTTACTTTGACCATCAAAACCAAAAAGTAATTGTTCAATGATAGACAGGTTCATTTGCTTGACTATAGTAATCATTTCACTATGTACATGTATATCAAACATCATGCCGTATACCTTAAAGTATATAATCAATAATAAGAAAATAGTATATTCTATGTATCCATTGCCTGGAGAAGAATAAAGACCCTAGAAATACACACAAAATCATCTAACATGAGAAAGATGTCAACTATTTTGAAGTAGAGCCTTGTGATAGCCTTTCACTATCAATAAACCAAGCCAAATACATACTACTGCAAATGGATGAAGAAATCTACCTCCTTCGATGGTGAGTAGTAAGTGTCTATACAAAGACACTACCTGAAGAAAAAAAGCAAAGAAAAGGACTCAGAGCCCTCAGTATTTCCAAAGAAAAAAGAGAAGGTTGAGATTTTATTAGAACAAGAAAGCTTTCAAAGTAGCTGTAGTAGTAGGGCTGTGTACATTGGATACTTTTTCTTCCATTCATTTCATGAAAAATGAGGTGATTTTAGGCAGTATCTCCAAGGAGAATAAATAATACTGATGGCAGAGATAGGCATACTGCTAAGGGAATAGCAGCAAAAATGATGCCAGGATAGTGAACTGGGAGAAATTTGGTGTATGTTTAAGGCTCAAGAAATTGCTTAAGGTCACGTCACATATTTTGAGTTTTACATGTACTTATTTGTGTGTGTATTTGTATATATACTAAGTTCTATTCAGTTGTATTACTTATGTATCTGTCACCATAGTCAATATAAAGAGTTTCTTGTCCACAAGTATTAGTTATGTTGTGCTTTTATAACTACATGTACCTTCCTCCTGCCTAACCTCCTTCCTCTAATTCATATTCCATTTCTATAGTTTTTTTCTTTTTCATTATTATTATTATTTTTTTAGAGACAAAGTCTCACTCGATCACTCTCAGTAGAGTGCTGTGGTGTCACAGCTCACAGCAACCTCTAACTCTTGGACTTCAGTGATTTTCTTGTCTGAGCCTCCTGAGTAGCTGGGATTACAGGCACCCACCACAGCGCCCGACTGTTTTTTTGTTGCAGTTTGGTTGGGGTCAGGTTTGAACCCACCACCCTCAGTATATGGGGCTGGCACCCTACCCACTGAGCAATAGGCTCTGTCCAATAGTTTTTTTTTCTTTTTTCATTTCAAGAATATTCTATAAATCGAGTTATAAGTATGCAACTTCCTTTTCTCAGTATAACTCCCTGGACATCCATCCAAGTTATTGCATATGGCAGTATTCATTCCTTTTTATTTCTGAGTTGTTTTTCACAATATGGGTGGTCCATAGTTTGTTTAACTATGCACCAGTTAAAGGATATCCAGTTTGGGGCTATTATAAGTAAAGCTGCTATGAACATTCACATACAAGATTTTCGTGAATGTGACCTTTTATTTTTCTGGAATAAATGCTTACGAGTACAATTATGTATCTTAATGTAATTAAATGTGTAATGTTTTCAGAAACTACCAAATTGTTTTTCAGAGTGGTTGTATTATTTTATCACTTAATAGCAAGGTACGAGTGACCAGTTTTTCCACATCCTTGGCAACATTTTGTGTTTTAGCTTTTTTAATTGTAGTCTTACTCATGGGTGTACCATAGTTTATCTCATTATGATTTTAATTTGCATTTCCTTTATGGCTACCTATTATTCAAGGTTTTTCAGAGAAACAGAAGCAAAAGGATATATGGATAGACTGACTTATATAAAAAATTGCCTGATATAATTACGGAGGGTGAGAATTTCCATGATATGCCATGTGCAAGCTGAAGACCTAGAAGTGGTGGTGGTGTAATTTCCACCCCAAGTACAGAAGACAGATGTTTCAGGTTGAAAATAGGCAGAGATAGTAAGTCCTCACTTAACTGCCTTTTGTCCTACTCAGACTTCCAAGTGATTGAATGAGGCTCACCTTGTTCATTGGAGAGGAAAATCTGTTTTAATCAGTTTACTGATTCATATATTAGTCTCATCTAGAATTACACTCACAGACATATGCAGAATAATTAGCCAAATACTGGGACATACTGTGACCCAGTGTAAGTGACACACAAAACCATTATAATTTTATCACTTCTCAACTTGGCACCTGTACACTTTTCCTTAAACCATACTTAATCTCAAAATAAAGACAATAACAAGGTCATAATGCCACCTAACATGATGCATCTATTTTGTGTACAAGTGAAATACGTTAACTCCGTCCCTGGAAGAGGAGAGAAAGTTCCTGAGTAGTGTTTACACTTCATGATAGTTTATAACTTAAATATTATAATGTAAAATTAACATCAAACAATGTTATCAAAATGTTTTAAGTGCCTCTAATATTACATGATAAAGCAAATAAACTAACTTAATATACACAGCAAACATAACCGAATAAGAAAGAAGAATTGTCACAATTAACAATCCTCAGTTCTATAAATGGTCATAAGGCTATAGTTGGTATTTAGTAACCCATTTTTCACTACCCAGAATTGTTAAGGTAAAATGACCCAAACCTTCATACTTTTTTAAAATTTATTTTTATTTTTTGAGACTTGAGTTTCACTGTTGTTACCCTGGGTAGAATGCCATGGCACCATAGCTTACAGCAGCCTCAAACTCTTGGGCTTGAGCAATCCTCTTGCCTCAGCCTCCTGAGTAGCCGGGACTCCATGTGTGTTCCTGAATACCTAGCTAGTTTTTCCATTTCTGGTAGAGGCAGGGTCTCACTCTTGCTCAGGCTAGTCTCTAACTCTGGAGCTCAAGCAATCTGCCAGTCTCAGCCTCCCAGAGTGCTAAGATTATACATGTGAGTCACAGTGCCTGGCCTCAAACCTTCATTCTTGATCTTTCTAAGTCAGTAGTAGTTCTTCCTGCATTGCACTGTTGTGGTTTTCTGTTGATCTTAATCACAATAATACTAAAAGACACTCCAAAATAACTCCTGTCTTCTAAGCATACACTTTCTTAACCTCCATTATGGAGTAGCAGTATAATTTCATCAGGATCAGTCAGTTTGGTAACGTCCTTATTTGCCTATTGATTTAGAGGCATTGGATGCTTAAAGTAGTTGGAAAGCATTCTGAACTTCTATTTCATTGGAATCATTGTTGCATAAAGCATTCCTCCCTCTGGAACAAAGACTTCTAGGCCAGCAGAGCAGAAGGCTGCTGTAACAGGAAGCAAAAATTTTCTTAGTTGGTTATAGGAGTAATAGTAGGTGGTGTCACTCCTATTTCCACCCCTTTATTCTTAGACCCATGAATCCTGACTGTAGAAGAAAATAGAAACATATATTGGATGCTGATGGCCTGATCAAATTAACAGGTAAAATTAGCCATTATAGCTGTTGATGTTGATTTTTTTTGTATGCTTACTTACAGTGAGCACACACGCAGAGGGTGCCAAAAACATATACACATGTTAAGAGATGTTATCTATATACATAGATCACTAAGAAAGTTTTAAGGTAGACTGGGTTATGGTCCATTATTTTTACTTTTAAGAAATAATCCATGGGTACTTTCTGATTCCTCTTTGCAAGTTTCAACTTGCTCAGCTTATCAGTGTTGCTAGGAGGGTTTTGTTTCTGTCCCTGTTGATTTTATATTTCTTAATTTTTGTATTTTGTCTCAAAACTTTCAAAAGTTAAATTGAAAATACTGTTTCTAGTCAAGTGTACCTAGACATGCTATGCATAATTCATTTCACTGCAATTTGTACACTTCGGGGGAATTGGTTGATTTTACTTCCAGCTAATCTCTTAAAACGTGTATACATTTTTCTGGTACCTTCAGTTTATGTATGTATATGTGTGTATGTATATATAGTTTGGGTTGTTTTTTTTAATTTTAGTGTTAGTAAGTTCTTCATATATTATAGATAATACTAAGTCCTTTGGATATGTCCTTTGAAAATACTTTCTTATAGTCTGTAGCTTATCTTTTCTTCCTCTACACATCGGCTTTCACAAGCTTTTTTTTTTTTTTTTTTTTTTTTTAACTTTTGATGCCATCCAGTCTATCATTTCTCATTTTGGGGGATCATTCTTTTGTTATCACATTTAAGAATTCTTTTCCTAGCCCCCGATTTTAAAGATTTTCTTCTGTGTCTTTTTCTCTAAATGTGTGGTAGTTTTATGTTTTATATTTAATTACATGATTCATTTTGAATTAAAATTCTATAAGGAGTGAGGCTTGGGTCAAGGTTCATTTTATTTTTTTTTTTAGTTTTTGGCTGGGGCTGGGTTTGAACCAGCCACCTCTGGCATATAGGGCCAGGGCCCTACCCCTTTGAGCCACAGGCGCTGCCCAAGGTTTTCACTTATGGATGTCTAATTGCTTTAGGACTGTTTATTGAAAAGACTATTCTCCCTTCACTGACCATGATTTATAGCTTTATAAAAATTAATTAAGAAAATTTTTGTGGATATATTATTTTGCCTTCTGTTCCATTGACCTGTGTGTTTATTTCCTCACCTATACTACACCATTATGATGCCTGTAGCTGTTTGGTAAACTTCAATAGTGGGAAGAGTAATCCTGTTCACTTTATTCTTCTCTGTCAACATTGTCTTCTGTTAATACATTCTGGGGTCAGTGCCTTTCCCTATAAATTTTGAAATAATGGGTCTGGGCACAGTGGTTCATGAACACTTGTAATCTTAGCATCCTGGGAGGCTAAGGCAGGAAGATTGCTTGAGGTCAAGAGCCTGAGACCAGCATGAACAACATAGCAAGACCTTATGTCTGTAAAAAAATTAAAAAATTAGCTGGGCATAGTGGCATGCACCTGTAGCTCTAGCTACTTGGGAGACTGAGGCAGGAGGATTGCTTGTGCCCAGGGGTTTGAGGTTGCCTTAAGTTAGGCTAAGGGGATGATGCTCTATCCCATGCAACAGAGTGGGACTCTGTCTCAAAAAAAAAAAAAAAAATAGAATAAGCTTCTTAGGTCTACAAAAGCCTTTTGATAGGATTTATGTTAAACCTGTAAATTAATTTGGGAGAATTGGCATATGTGCTATGTCAAGTATTCTAATCCATGAACATAGTGTATCTCTCCATTTATTGAGGTCTTTGATGTATTTCCTCACCATTTTGTAATTTTCAGCATACAGTACGGTACATGCTTCCTTAAGGACTTATCAAAAGTATCTCATTTTCTTTGGAGTAATTGAAAATGATAGTGTGTTTTTAATTCTGGTTTCTAAGTGTTCATTATTTCTTTCTTTTTTTTTTTTTTTTTTGTAGAGACAGAACCTTGCCATCTTGCCCAGGCTAGTCTAGAACTCCTGGGCTTCAAGTGATCCATCTCAGCATCCCAAAGTAACTGGGATTTTAAGTGTGAGCCACTGTGTGTGGTTCTGAGTTACATTTTAGAAGTAAATCTGAATGAAAATTGTACAAGGACATAGAAAATGAGTAGAAATATTAAATTTATAATTGTACCTGTGGGTAAATATCTGTTCATGTGGTTGAGTCAATTGCTTACTTGAACCTGTGATTCCTACAAAAATGGGCTTTTATAATGCACTTTAAATTTGGTTTTTGCTATTGGTAGCTGTGTCCTAAAAAGAAATAATGTGATGTAAAATAGAAGATTTTATATAAAAATTCTCATTTTAATTCTAGGTTGGAACCACTTTTAGATAGATTAACAAATAGGGAAGACTCTAAAGATATTTAAGAAATCTAATTCAAAATTTTCTTTATTAAGTATATAAAAATAAAACCTTAAACTTAGTATAAATGACAAACGTTTTATACCTGATTACCACTATTTAGCTTTCCCCAATATTTAAATTATTTAGTATGTTAGTATTTTCTACCTTTTTTTTTTAACCTATTGCATAATTGTTGCTTCAGTATGTTTCAGCATTGGCTTCCTAAGCTTTTTTCAGTCTAATAAAGTTTTGTCTTTCCTTTGTAAAGATAATAGAAGGAAATATACTTTAGGGTATTTTTCATACAAGTGATAGATTTGCAATGATCCTTCTATTTCTTCTTGCTTAATGACTTAGGTGTTTTGATATGATTGAATTTAGGAGAACAGACTATGGTCTTGAACTGTTGTAGGAATAAGCTGTTTTACTAATAAAGTATTCTTAGTATAAAAAAAAGTATTTGTTTTTAAGAATCTTTGTTATTAAGAGTCATTTTAAAGGTTTCTTTAACATTAATTATTACGATAGTTAGGGATCTAGTACTAAGCTTTTATATCAGGATGTTAAATTACTGTAGCTTGTGTTCACTGGATGAATGTTTGAAAAAAAACTTTTCTCTAAAACTATGATTTAATTAAATTGGTAATTTTTCTCTAAAATAATTATACACAGGGCTAATGGATAAGCCAATGGAAAAAAAAAGTAAAGTAAGAAAAAAAATTACATCCTTATACAGGGTGTCCATGAAGCTCATGTGCAATTATTTTTTTACAATATATAATATTTTATTAAAATAACATGAACACTAATAACCCCATTTATTTTTTTAAAAAGTTTTTTCATTAAATAATAGCTATATACATTAGGGGGTACAGTGTGTTGTTTCTAAATACAGTTTGAATTACTTTCATCCAACTGGTTAACATAGCCTTCATGTCATGTTCTTAGTTATTGTATTAAGACATTTATATTCTACATTTAGAAAGACTCACATGTACCCCCATAGGATAAGCCATGTTCACAGGAAATTTTAAAATAGTGTGCAATTTTAAATTGCACATGAACTTTATGGACACCCTATATAGATTCGGGATGCCATAGAGTAAGGACAGCAAATCTATTATAGAAGACTTTGTTAATAAAGTCTCATTCTAGTTTGAACTTTTGTTAATTTGGGTTACAATATTCCATATTTTAATTTTGAAATAAAAGGAATTTATAACTATGGCTTTTAGCTTTCTCCCTTTTACTGTTCATTATTACTTATAATTAACATTGAGAAAGCATAGGAAATTAAACCTAAATACATTAATTTTTCTGTTTGTTAGGGACATTGATAAAAATACACAGTTTTAAAAAATATGATGAAGGATAACAGGAGTAATATAGAAAAAGTGATCCATAAAGTAGGAAGTGAACAGTAATTTTTAAGAAAAAGCATTAAGAGTTGGGCAGAATATTTATAAATATTAGGTATAGTGTGGCCAAGTGAACTAAAAACTAACATGAAGAGATACAGAAACATGAAGCAGAATTAGTGTTTTACTGATTGAACCACTGGAATATTTTGTTCAGTTATTGTTATTTAAAGAGTCTCAGACTCTGATGGACTAGAGAAGTCTCAAAAGAAAGCTACCACAATAGTATTTATGGTGAAGGAATGTTTTTCTTGAGATGATAGGGAAGTGAGATATCTATAAATTATGACTGTGAATAATGTAGAAGAGACCTCATATCATGAGAGAAAACAAAAAATATAAATGATAGGTACTTTACTTCATGGAATGTAATGTTTACTTCTTTTTTAATGTATCTCCCAATGAAGACTCTCTAGAAATTATAGAGAGGGAAATTCAACTCACTTAAAGATAGTCTCCCCCAGATTAACACAGCTCAAATTAATTGGCCAGTTTTGAGAAATAATAACCTTCTCTTTATTAGCAGTGTTTAGGCAGAGGCTGAATGGCCATCTGCCAAGTATGTTACAGAACAGATAGTTAATGGGAAGGAGTTCAGGTCGGAGTTGGTGGCTCCCAAAATTGGCAGAGTATCAGCATCACTGCAGACTTTGTTAGAAAAACCTATTTTGAGGGCTGTGTAACTTTTTGGAGGTAACTTTTGCCCCATTGAAATATCCTATTTATTCCTGAAATTGGGTGATAAAAGCTTTGCACAGTAGATTGTAAATTCTGTGAGGACAGGGATCTTGATTGACTTGTTTATGAGCTACCCTTTAACAATAATGGGTAAAGAAGCAGATATTTTTTTTTCCTGATTAAAATTATGTTGATCTGGGGGGCACCTGAAGCTCAGTGGGTAGGGCAGTGGCCACGTGCACGAGGGCTGATGGGTTTGAACCCAGAACCCAGCCCTGAGCCCAGCCCCGAGCCCAGCCCCGGCCTGCCAACCCCTCCCTCCAAAATATAGCCAGGCATTGTGGCTGGTGCCTATAGTCCCAGCTACTTGGGAGGCTGAGGCAAGAGAATCGCTTTAGCCCAGGAGTTGGAGGTTGCTGTGAGCTGTGACGCCACAACACTCTACCAGAGGTAACAAAGTGAGACTCTGTCTCAATTAAAAAAAAATAAAATTAGTTGATTGGTTGCCTTTTTTTTTTTTTTTTTGAAGACATGGTCTCCTCCTATTACTAATGGAGTGCAATGTTATGATCGTAGCTCACTGAAGACTTAAACTCTTGGGCTCTAGGGACCTTTTTCTTTCTTTAGCCTCCTGAGTAGTTAGGACTACAGACACACACCACCGTACCCTGATAATTTTTAATTTTTAATTTTTTTGTAGAGAAAAGATCTTACTAAGTTGCCAATGCTGGTGTCAAACCTCTGGATTCAAGCAGTCTCCCTGCCTCAGACTCCCAAAGTGCTGGGATTAGAGTCGTGAGCTACCATTCATAGCCTCTTGCCTTGTTTTAACCAGATTTTTTTTTAAAGATAGAACTCTAGAATTCTCTGAGCATTTTTCCAAAGTTCGTATTTTATAACAATTTCTAAGTGAAGTTCAATTGGCAAGCTCCAAGCCCACAACCATAATTTATCACACAAATTTATACAGTCTTTATTCTTTCCACACATGAGTAGAATCTTACTCTTTAGTGGACCAATACAGAGATTATATTAATACTTTGTAATTGTGAACTAAAATAAAATCTTAGGGCTCCCCACATCAGCGACTGGACCCCTCTATTGTCCAAAGGGATCCCTAGTTGCTAGCTGTGAGAAAGGAGATGAGGCATACCTCATCGTGCCCCTTCCCTTTTTAGAGATGTCATCTGTGACTCATTAACAGGCCTGAGGCTATGCAAGATTTATCTGCAAGTCCCCAATTATTTTTTAAGCATTTCTCTTCAGTGACTCCTGGTCTTTTAGATAGTGCCTAACTCTTTCACCCAATTGTCAGCTAAAGAATCTTTAAACCTACCTATAACCTGAAAGTGCCCTACTTCGAATTGTCCCAGCTTTTTGGGCCAAAGGAATGTATGTTTTCCATGTATTGATTTATGATTTCACCTGTAATTCCTGTCTCACTAAAATGTATAAAACCAAACTGTAACCCCACCACCATGAGTCCACTTGCTCAAAGCATCTTGGGTGTGGCTCCCATCAGGGTCTTCACATTTGGGTCAGAAAAAGCCTTCTTAAATTATTTTATAAAATATGGCTTATTTTCTGTTGACATAATATCAGTATACCATTTCATTTATGTATATACATATCTTAAATCCCGTCTCTTTGTAAGTCCAGAGTTAGAGCTATACTGCCATTTTACTTCTGTGACATAGGTTTAATTTTGTAGTAAACAAAGCCTGGGGCAATTACTTAACCTTTATGGTGCTTTTGAAATAAGTAATTAATCAAAGTAATTAATTATATATGCTAGAACTTATTTTGAAGTCTTGACAATTTCAAAAGTTTAACAGTAGAAATGAATTTATGTAATTATAATGAATATATCAGGCATAAAAGCATAGGATTATTTTTTGTTCTGAGATAGTTTCACTCTGTTGCCCAGGCTAGAGTGCCTACCCTACAGCAACCTCAATCTCCTAATTTTAAGCAATCTTCCTGCCTCAGCGTGGCCAGTAGTGCCTCATCACAATGCTTGGCTAATTTTTATATTTTTATTTATTTATTTATTTACTTATTTACTTATTTATTTTTGTTCTAGCAGGACCTGGACGGGTTTGAACCCACCGGACCTGGTGCATGTAGCTGGTGCCCTACTCACTGAGCATGGACGCCCAGCCAATTTTCGTATTTTTAGTAGAGACAGGGTTTCCTTCTTGCTCTGGTTGGCCTTTAACACTTGAGCTCAAGTGATCCTCCTGCCTCAACCACCAAAAATGCTAGGATTATAAGTGTGAGCCACTATATATGGCCTGTTTTTATTGTGTAATTATTAATCTTACATGATAGTCTAACAAATAATCCATAATTTAATTAACCATACTGCCAATACTGGAATTTCAAGTGTTTTTTTAAGTTTTGGTATTATAAACAGAATTTTATTAAACATTTTGTACATCTAACTCTTTTCTACTAATCATTAAAAATAATTGTATGAATGAATGAATGAATGAATACCCCCAGTGGTAGGGTATTGGATGTACAATTTTTATAGCTCTTGAACTGTATTGCCAAATTATTTTCTTTTTCTTTTTTTTTTTTTTTTAGATGGAGCCTCAAGCTATCCCCCTGGGTAGAGTGCTATGGCATCACAGCTGAAAGCAACCTCCAACTCCTGGGCTCACGCGAGTCTCCTGCCTCAGCCTCCCAAGTAGCTGGAACTGCAGGTACCTGCCACAACGCCCGGCTATTTTTTGGTTGCAGCCGTCGTTGCTTGGCGGGCCCAGGCTGCATTTGAACCCGCCACCTTAAGTGTATGTGGCTGGCGCCTTAGCCACCTGAGCCACAGGTGCCGAGCCTCCATGTGAAGATTTTTATGAGAACATCCGTCTTCATTTCTCTGGGATAAATGTCAGTAGGGTAATTATTGTGTTGTGTGCTAGTGACATGTTTAGTTTCTTGGGTTTTTTTTTTTTTTTTTTTTTTAGCAACATAGTCTCACTTTATCACCCTTGGTAGAGTGCCCTGGCATCACATAGCTCACAGCAACCTCCAACTCCTTGGCTAAAGAGATTCTCTTGCCTCAGCCTCCTGAGCAGCTGGGACTACAGGCACCCGCCACAATGTCCAGCTATTTTTTGGTTGCAGTTTGGCCAGGGCCAGGTTTGAACCTGCCACCCTTGGTATATGGGGCCAGCGCCCTACTCACTGAGCCACAGGCGCTGCCCACATGTTTAGTTTTTTAAGAAATCAGACAAGTAGATTGCTTGAGCTCACGAGTTCAAGAGTCTGCCTCTACTAAAAATAGAAAAACTAACCAGGCGTGGTGATTTGTGCCTGTAATCCCCCCCACAAGGGTGGCAGAGAACATGCTTCTCAGCCTGTTCCCAGGCCCCTTTCTTTCCCCTAGGGTTGCCAGGAACAGAACTGTAACCATTGTTACCCAAACTGTGACTATTGCTATCTGAACTGTAACCATTGCTACTGTAACCACTGCCATCCAAGCTGTAACCATTGATACCTAAACTGTAAACCCAAACTGTAACCCTGCCAATGGTGCCCTGCCAATGGCAACATTCCTTATATACAAAAAAGGGTATAAAAGCCAAAAAACCCTACATTTCGGGGCTGCTTGTATCAGGACAACAGCCCCCTGTGCAGGTGTGAATAAATCACCAATTTACATCAGAGTGGGTCCAAGTCTATTTTTCCAAGTCCTATAGGTCATTTCAATCCCAGATACTTGGGAGGGTGAGGCAAGAGGATCACTTAAGCCTAAGAAACTGAGGTTGCTGTGAGCTGCGATGATGCCACAGCACTCTACCCAGGGTGACAGAGTAAGACTCAGTCTCAAGGCTTGGCGCCTATGGCTCAAGCGGCTAAGGCGCCAGCCACATACACCTAAGGTGGTGGGTTCGAATCCAGCCCGGACCTGCCAAACAACAATAATGGCTGCAATCAAAAAATAGCCGGGCATTGTGGCGGGCGCCTGTGGTCCCAGCTACTTGGGAGGCTGAGGCAGGAGACTCACTTGAGCCCACGAGTTGGAGGTGGCTGTGAGCAGTGAAACCATGGTACTCTACCCAGGGGGACAGCTTGAGGCTCTGTCTCAAAAAAAAAAAAAAAAAAAAAAAAAGACTCAGTCTCAAACAAACAAAAACCAGACAAATTATTTCCCAAAGTGGGCTATACCATCTTACAGTCTCACCAACACCCATTGTTGAGAAAGGCTACCTTTCCCCTTTGACTTACTTTTGCACCCTTGTCAGAAATCAACTGGGCATATTTGGGTGGGTATATTTCTGAGATCGCTGTTCTGTTCCAGTTATCTCTTTGTCTAATGTCTAAGGAATACTGCATGATTTGTGTAGGTATATTTCTTGAAATTGGTAGACTGATTCATTCCGTTTATTTATTTATTTTTTGAGACTCTGTCACCCCAGTTAGAGTGCAGTGGCATCATCATAGCTCACTGCAACCTCACATTTCTGCGCTCAAGCAAATTGATTCCTCTGCTTCAACCTCTAGAGTAGCTGGGACTACAGGTGTCTGCTAACCATACCTGGCTAACTTTTCTATTTTTTGTAGAGATAGGGTCTTGCTTTTGTTCAGGCTGGTCTCAAACTGCTGAGCTCAAGTGAAAGTTATTTTAGCCTCTTTGCCCTTCCATATAAATTTGAGAATAATCTTGTTTATATTTACCAAAATTCTCACCAGGATTTTGATAAGAATTTCACTAAACCTGGACATCAAGAGGATATGGAACAATCACCCAGATAGGCCATATATGAGGCCAGAAAACAAGCCTCAGTAAATTTTACAACAGAAAGAGCACACTGAATATATTCTCTAAAAAATGTTCAACTAGAGTTCTATTTCAAAATCAAAAATATATTACAAAGTTGAAAAGAATATATTTTCTGAAATTAAATGAAAAATCACAGCCGGGCATTGTGGCAGGTGCCTGTAGTCCAAGCTACTCGGGAGGCTGAGGCAAGATAATCACGTGAGCCCAGGAGTTTGAGGTTGCTGTGAGCTATCACACCATGGCATTCTACCAACGGTGACAAAGTGAGACTCTCAAAAAAAAAAAAAAGAAAAAGAAAAGAAAAAAAAAAAAAAAGTTAGAGCCAGGCATGGTGGCTCATACCTATAATCCCAGCCAAGGCTGGGAAGCCAAGGCAAGCAGATTGCCTAAGTTCACCAGTTGGATACCAGCCTGAGCTAGAACAAGACCCTGTCTCTAAAAATAGCCAGGCCTTGTGGCAGGGGCCTGTAATCCCAGCTACTCAGGAGCTGAGGCAAGAGAATCATTTGAGCCCAAGATTTTGAGATTGCTGTAAGCTATGACTCCACAGCACTGTACTGAGGGCAACAAAGTGAGACTCTGTCTCAAAAAAAAAAAGAAGTCTGGGTCAGCACCTGTAGCTCAGCAGCTAGGGCGCTGGCCACATACACCAGGGCTGGCAGTTCAAACCTGACCCAGGCCTGCCAAACAACAATTACAAGAAAAAATAGCCCAGCATCGTGGCAGGCGCCTGTAGTCCCAGCTACTTGGGAGGCTGAGGCTTAAGCCCAAGAGTTTGAGGTTGCTGTGAGCTGTAACACCACGGCACTCTACCGAGGGCGACATAAGACTATGTCTCAAAAAAAAAAAAAAAAGAAGCCTGATTAAACCCTATATCTATCAAAGAAATTTGTTATCAAAAACATCTTCACAAAACCAGGCACGATGGCTCATGCCTGTAATCCTAGCACTCTAGGAGGCCAAGGCAGGTGGATTGCTTGAGCTCAGGAAATGTAGACCAGCCTGCCCAAGAGCCAGACCCTGTCTCTAAAAAGTAGCTGGGCATTGTGGCAGGTGCTGTAGTCCTAGCTATGCAAGAGGCAATAGAATCATTCGAGCCCAGGTGTTTGAGGTTGTTGTGCGCTATGACATCACCACGGCGCTCTACCAAGGGTGATGAAGTAAAACTCTGTCTCAAAAACAAACAAACAAAAAACAACAACAAAAAGACAACAACAGGCTCGGCGCCTGTGGCTCAACTGGCTAAGGTGCCAGTCACATACACCTAAGGTGGCGGGTTCGAATCCAGCCTGGACCTGCCAAACAACAATGACGGCTGCAACCAAAAAATAGCCGGGCGTTGTGGCGGGCACCTGTGGTCCCAGCTACTTGGGAGGCAGAGGCAGGAGACTCGCTTGAGCCCAGGAGCTGGAGGTTGCTGTGAGCTGTGAAGCCATGGCACTCTACTCAGGGGGATAGTTTGAGGCTCTGTCTCAAAAAAAAAAAAACAACTATCAAAAAACCAAAAACCATCCTCATAGGCTGGTTGCGCTGCCTCACATCTGTAATCCTTGCACTCTGGGCGGCTGAGGCAAGTGGATTGCCCAATCTACCAGCCTGAGCAACAGATAGACTCTGTATCTACTAAAAGTAGAAAAACTAGCCAGGCCTTTAGTGTCGGCTACTCCTTCTCGGGAGGCTGAGGCAAGAGGATCACTCATCCAAGGAGTTTGAGGTTGTTGTAAGCTTTGATGTCACAGCACTCTACCCAAGGTGACAGAGCGAGATTCTGTCTCAAAAAAATTTTATTGTACTTATTTATTTTTTCATGTCAGATGGGTAAAGTGCCAACGTTGTAACAAGATTTGTGGGAGGCACATCTCACGCATGCACACGAAAACCTAATCATCACGCTTATGAACTACAAAAGGATCAAACTTATTTATTTTTTAATAGAGGCAGAGTCTCACTTTGTTGCCCTTGGTAGAGTGCTGTGGCGTCACAGCTTACAACAACCTTCAACTCCTGGGCTTAGGCGATTCTTTTGCTTCAGCCTCCTGAGTAGCTGGGACTACAGGCACCCACCACAACACCTGGCTGTTTTTTTTGTTGCAGTTTGGCCAGGGCCGGGTTTGAACCCGCCACCCTCAGCATATAGGGCCGGCGCCCTATGCACTGAGCCACAAGCACCGCCCCCTCAGAAAAAAAAAAAACTTTAAGGGCAGCGCCTGTGGCTCAGTGGGTAGGGTGCTGGTCCCATATACTGAAGGTGGCGGGTTCAAACTCGGCCCTAGCCAAACTGCAACAAAAAATAGCCAGGTGTTGTAGTGGGCGTCTGTAGTCCCAGCTACTCAGGAGGCTTAGGCAAGAGAATTGCTTTAGCCCAGGAGTTGGAGGTTGTTGTGAGCTGTGATGTCACAGCACTCTACCATAGGTGATAAAGTGAGACTCTGTCTCTATCAAAAAAAAAAAAAAAAAACCAAAAAACCTTAAGAGGTTCAATGCCTATAGCTCAGTAGCTAAAGCACCAGCCACGTACAATGGAGCTGGCAGGTTCAAATCCATCCCAGGCCTGCTAAACAACAATGACAATACAACCAAAAAATAGCTCATCCAAGGAGTTTGAGGCCATGGCACTCCATCCACGGCAATAGCTTGAGACTCTGTCTCAAAAAAAAAAAACTTTAGGCTCGGTGCCTATAGCTCAACCGGCTAAGGCGCCAGCCATGTACACCTAAGGTGGCGGGTTCGAATCCCCAGCCCGGACCCACCAAACAACAATGACGGCTGCAACCAAAAAATAGCTGGGCGTTGTGGTGGGCGCCTGTGGTCCCAGCTACTTGGGAGGAGGAGGCAGGAGACTCGCTTGAGCCCAGGAGTTGGAGGTTGCTGTGAGCTGTAATGCCATGGCACTCTGCCCAGGGGGACAGCTTGAGGCTCTGTCTCAAAAAAAAAAAAACTTTAAGAAATGTTAAATGGACAGGGATGGTGGCTCACAGCTGTAATCCTAGCACTTTGGGAGGCTGAGCTTGGCCAATTGCTTGAGGTCAGGAGTTTGAGATCAATCTGAGCAACATTGAGATCCTGTCTGTACTAAAAATAGAAAAATGCAGGCTGAGGCAGGAGATGGAAGGAATGCCTGAGTTTAGGTCAAGGTTGCAGTGAGCTGTGCCTGGGCAAGAGGGAAAGACCCTATCTCAAACAAACAAAAAAGAAATGATGAGGCTCGGCGCCTGTGGCTCAAGCAGCTAAGGCGCCAGCCACATACACCTAAGGTGGCGGGTTCGAATCCCCAGCCCAGGCCCGCCAAACAACAATGACGGCTGCAACCAAAAAATGGCCAGGCGTTGTGGCGGGTGCCTATAGTCCAGCTACTTGGGAGGCAGAGGCAGGAGACTCGCTTGAGCCCAGGAGTTGGAGGTTGCTCTGAGCTGTGAAGCCATGGCACTCTACCCAGGGGGATAGCTTGAGGCTCTGTCTCAAAAAAAAAAGAAATGATGAATACACCAATTACCCTGATCTGATCACTACACATTATTGTATGTATCATCATGTACCCTATAAATATATACAATTATTTGTCAATCTAAAAAAAAATTTTTTTTTTTAGAGACAGAGTCTCACTTTGTCACCTTCAGTATTCTCTACTCTCTCAAAAAAAAGAAAAAGAAAAGAAAAACTAGCCAGGCCTTTAGTCTTGGCTACTCCTCGGCGTCACAGCTCACAGCAAACTCCAGTTCTCAGGTGATACTCTTGCCTCAGCCTCCCAAGTAGCTGGGACTGCAGGCACCTGTCACAATGCCCGGCTATTTTTGTTGTTGTTGTTGCAGTTTAGTCAGGGCCGGGTTCAAACCCGCCACCCTCAGTACATGGGGCCAGCGCCCTACTTACTGAGCAACTGGCACCACCCAATCTAAAAAAATTTTTAAACTTAAAAGAAAGTTTATTGGAAAACTAAACACCTAGTATATTATACTGAAAAATTAAAAAAATTCAGTACAATGGCTCGGCAACTGTAGCTCAGAGGCTAGGGTGCCAGTCACACACACCAGAGCCGGTAGGTTTGAATGAAGCCAGGGCCCGCCAAACAGCAATGATAACTATAACCCAAAAATAGCCAGATGTTGTGGCAGGCACCTATAGTTCCAGCTATTTGGGAGGATGAAACAAGAGAATCACTTAAGCCCAGGAGTTGGAGGTTGCTGTGACAGCTTGAATTTCTTTTTTTGTTTGTTTTTGAGACAGGAGCCTCAAGCTGTTCCCCTGGGTAGGGTGCCGTGGCATCTCAGCTCACAGCAACCTCCAGCTCCTGGGCTCAAGCGAGTCTCCTGCCTCCGCCTCCCAAGTAGCTGGGACCACAGGCGCCCGCCACAATGCCCAGCTATTTTTTGGTTGCAGCCGTCATTGTTCTTTGGTGGCCCGGGCTGGATTCGAACCCGCCACCTTGGGTGTACATGGCTGGTGCCTTAGCCACTTGAGCCACAGGCGCCGAGCCAACAGCTTGAATTTCAAAAAAAGAAAAAAATTTTTCAGTACAATAATGGTAACAAAAGTCCTTTTCTTTTTTTTTTTTTTTGAGACAGGAGCCTCAAGCTGTCCCCCTGGGTAGAGTGTTGTGGCATCACAGCTCACAGCAACCTCCAACTCCTGGGCTCAAGCGAGTCTCCTGCCTCAGCCTCCTGAGTAGCTGGGACCATAACGCCTGGCCATTTTTTGGTTGCAGCCAAAGGACTGCAACCCTTTGGCTGCAACCCTGGGTTGTTTGGTGGGCCCAGGCTGGATTCGGACCTGCCACCTTGGGTGTACGTGGCTGGCGCCTTAGCCACAAGAGCCACAGGCACCAAGCCAAAAGTCCTTTTCTTTTATAGATCATACTAAAATACATATAGATACATGTATTTAGTGAAAATTGGTATGATATCTGGTTTTGCTTGAAAATAATCTTGGTTAGTTAAGAGTAATTGAGGAAATAAACTAAGAGTGGCTGTGAGTTGGTAAGTACCAAAGCTGGGTGGTAGGTGTCTAGGAATTCATTATGCTATTTTCTCTACTTTTGTCATTTTTTTTTTTTTTTTTTGGCCAGGGCTGGGTTTGAACCCTCCACCCTCAGCATATGGGGCTGGCGCCCTATTCCTTGAGCCACAAGCGCCACCCTATTTTTTTTTTGCAGGTTTTTTTTTTTACTTTTGTAAATGCTTCATATTTTACATTACATGAAGCCAAAAATAACTTCAAATTATTGGATGACATTAAATATGTAAGAATTACAGGTTCATAGCAGTAATTTTTCTTTTGAGACAGTCTTGTTGTCTTCTTTTGAGACACTTTGTTGCCCTCAGCAGAGTGCTATGTAGTCAAAGCTCACAGCAACCTCAAACTTGGATTAAGTGATCCTCTTGCTTTAGCCTCCCAAGTAGCTAGGATTATAGGTGCCCACCATAATGCCCAGGTATTTTTACTGGTCTGGAACTCCTGAGCTCAAGAAATCCAGCTACCACAGCCTCCCAGAGTGCTAGGATTACAGGTGTGAGCCACAGCACCAGGCCACATGGAAATAATTTAAAAGGAGAGTGAAACAAAGTAAAATCATTGAACATCATTAGAAGTTGCTAGGATACCAACTAACTACTTTGAAAATGAGATTTCAGCATTTATCTTGCCATTCTTGTATATAAACTTTATTTCAGGGTAACCAAATTGTCCTAAAGGATATGAAAAAGTGTTTCTGTGCAGAATTAGAGCTAATATATGAAGAAAAATTAATAGCCTTAAAAAAATCTCCATTTTCTAATCACTAGTTATAAATAATCAGTTCACAAAATTATTATTGATGGATAGTAAAACAAGTAGCTGAAAAGTTTACAGAACATTTTATGATGCAGGGATTAGCCTTCACCATCTGCAAACGAAAGGCACCTGGGACCTGAAAAGGAGAACTGTCCGAGCAGAAACATCTGTATTGTGTAGAAGAAGTGAAAAATAAATCTTTATTGTTTAAATCACTGAAATATAGGGGCAATTTATTACCGAAGTTAGCTTACCGTGAAAGCACACTATATATATTAAAACACATAAGCATATAATTACATATCTTTTTAAATTACATACATATCCAAACACATCATGATACATTTGAATGTATGCCTGTGTTAGGGACAGGAGTGAGATTAGGGATTAAGGATCAAGAGGAAAATAAAACGAGAAAAGGGAGTAGTATCAACTGATGATGAGAATTCACTAGGCTCTGGGGTGAATGGTTTAACTATTACAAAATAAAAACAATAATTTAGCAAGAAGACAAGTAAGCAACCCTTTCCATATAGAACCCAGGCTAGTTCACCAGGAGTATAACTATCTTCAGCCTTGAAGAGGCACAGAATGGTTCTGGGGAGAGGACACAGTCTACTAGAATCCTCTACCATGGTCACCAGGAGAGTCTCAGCCCTAAAAAGGTTCCTAAACTGAGAATTTCTCCCAACCCTAATCTTTACCTTCATCTCTCTCTGGTGATGATAGTGAAGGAGGCATTGGCCATTTTCCAGATGTGGGGCCTGGACCTGCCACCTACCCCTTGGTCCTTCCCCTTACTCCAGGCTGAAGGAGGCTCGACACAGCACAGATGTTCATTCTTGGCCTGGGTGCATCCTCCTGCTCACTCTCCATCCTTGCCATGGCAAGCTAAATAACAGCCCTTCCCTCAAAGATGTCCACTTTCTAATCTCTAGAAGCTGCAAGTGTTTTCTTAAAGCTATGTTGCCCAGGCTGGACTCTAACTTCTGTGCTCAAGCCATCCTCCTGCCTCTTCTTCTCAAGTAGCTGGGACTACAGGCACATGCCATGCCTGGCTTAACCTGTGAATATTTTATCTTAAATGGCAAAGGGACTTTGCGGACATGATTAAGGATCCCAAGATGGAGAGATGTTAATGAGTTATCCTAGCAAACCCCACATAATCCAAAGAAAAACAGTAGAATTGAAAGACATAAGGATGGAAGCAGAGATCAGAGAGGAAAGAAGATGCTTTGCTTCTGACTTTGAGATGAAGGAAGCCATGAACCAGGCAATGCACGTGGCTTCTAAAAGCTGGAAAAGGCAAGGAAACAGATTCTCCCTTAGATCCTCCAGGCTCGGCGCCCATAGCACAATGGTTATGGCGCCAGCCACATACACTGAGAGGGGCAGGTTTGAACCCAGCCTGGACCAGTCAAACAATGACAACTGCAACAAAAAAATAGCTGGGCGTTGTGGCGGGCACCTGTAGTCCCAGCTACTTGGGAGGCTGAGGCAAGAGAATCACTTAAGCCCAAGAGTTTGAGGTTGCTGTGAGCTATGACACCAGGGCCCTCTACTGAGAGCAATGTAGTAAAACTGTCTCAAAGAAAATAAGAAAGAATGAACTTACTCTTTACCCATCTAACCTTGAACAAGTTTCTAAAAATATACTATTAATAATGCACTGTTTATAGAGTTGCTAAGAATTAAATGTTTTAAATATGTAATTTATTATTTGTATTATTTATTTATTTTTTAAATTACCTAAAATATATATATATTTTTGAGACAGATCCTCAAGCTGTCCCCCTGGGTAGAGCACAGTGGCATCACAGCTCACAGCAACCTCCAACTCCTAGGCTCAAGTGAGTCTCCTGCCTCTACCTCCCAAGTAGCTGGGACCACAGGCGCCCGCCGCAATGCCAGCTATTTTTTGGTTGCAGCCGTCATTGCTGTTTGGCAGGCCCAGGCTGGATTCAAACCCGCCACCTTAGGTGTATGTGGCTGGCACCTTAGCCACTTGAGCCACAGTGCCGAGCCAAATTACCTAATTTATAAATGGCCAAACTTTAAGTCCCATCTCCTCCTTATGGGTGACTCAGGATTGAACAGGTGTCAGTGAACATCCAGTTTATCACTAGCACCTTGTCCATTACAACACCCAGGCATTTCTCACTGAACCTGCCCCTAAGCATCCAGTTAGCTCAAAGCTCAACCTCACCACCCCCATCCTCAACACAGGCTCTTACACCTCCCCACTCCCATGATCTCATGTCCTCTTGATAGGCCCACCCTGGCCAGTATCGCCCCTTACTCTCCCAGTACTGTTTCTGCAGCTGCCATGAATAGTCTCATCACTGCTTTTACCCTGAACCCCAACAAAAGCCCCCAGTGCACTTGGAAGGCAGTGTGCTCCCTCTGATCATATTTTCCACACCCTGTTTTCATTTCATTCTCTCTTGTCTCTCTGTATCTTTCCCTTTTCATTCCTTCTCCTTTTAGCTCCCAAACAGCTCCTCCCTGTAACCCAGAAAAGTCTAAGCTAACAGAAGTGAGCCCCAACGAACCAATCCAGAGGTTTCTGAGGTTCCTGGGTTTCTTTAGTAGTGAACTGGAGCCTAAGGTATTCAGATAGTGAACTGAAACCTAAGGTATTCAGACAGGATAGCCAGACCACCTGGACTAGGCAGGCAGACTCACTCACTCCACCTCTCTAGCCTCCAAACACTCAGGTGCCTATCCAACTGACCTGTAATTCCCCCGAGCTCCCACCTCACCCACCTCTCCAAGATCTGGATTTCCTAATTTCACAGCTCCCCATCCCCACTTCTAACCTCCAGGTCTGAAATGCCGAGCTCTGCTCCCTTAATGTCTAGACCTACTGGCCCTCCTTCTCAGACAAAAACCCTGGTCCAGGATTGATCTTCTTCCTATCTGCAGTCCAGACTATGTATCCATCGCCCAGTCCAAGCCCAGGGTTTTCTTTCCTCAGAGCCTACACCTCTTTTTCTAAAGACTGAGCTGCCTCTTTGTGGGGAGCTGAGAATACAAATATTATCATGGGGGAAATTGCTTTCAGTCCCTTTGGGCTTTTTTCTTTTTGTGAGTCAGAGCCTCAAGTTGTCCCCCCTGGGTAGAGTGCTGTGGCATCACAGCTCACGGCAACCTCCAACTCCTGGGTTCAAGTGAGTCTCCTCCTCAGCCTCCCAAGTATCTGGGACCACAGGCACCTGGCTATGGTTGCAGCCATCATTGTTATTTGGCGGGCCTGGGCTGGATTCCAACCTGCCACCTTAGGTGTATGTGGCTGACACCTTAGCCCTTGAGCCACAGGCGCCGAGCCAGTCCCTTTGGGCTTTGATGGTGTTTGCTGGGAACAGTCTGAACAAGTGATGGAGCTGTGGGCATGCGGGCAGATAATCTGAATTCTGGTGACACAGGGCAAGTCTAGGCCTGTTTCACTAACCTGTCTGTGCACTGAGGAGGCTGGTCTTCTGGAGGCAGTTTATTTTTGAGTTTGAAAGTTCCACCCAGAAACCCCCACGATGGTGCATATTGGCCACAAGGGGGCAGGCAACCTCTTCAGCTCAGAATTTTGCAGCCTAAAGAAAAAGGTGAGTAGCCAGCTGGTGCACACCTGTGATCTCAGCCCCTCAGGAGTATCACTTGAACCCAGAAGTTCAAGATAGCAGTGAGGGCTGGGCAGGGTGGCTCACGCCTGTAATCCTAGCACTCTGGGAGACTGAGGGGGTGGATCACTTGAGCTCCCGAATTCAAGACCAACCTGTGCAAGAGTAAGACCCCATCTCTACTTAAAATGAAAACTAAGGCAAGAAGATCTCTTGAGCCCCAGAGTTTGAGGTTGCTGTGAGTTATGATTGCCATGGCAATCTACCAAGGGTGACAAAATGAGCCTCTGTCTCAAAAAAAGAAAAGATAGCAGTGAGCTATGATCATGCCACTGCACTCCAAACTGGGCAATAAAGTGAGACCCCATCTCTAAAAAAAAAGAAAAAGTGAGGCTCAAAAAGGAATACTGTACAATGGCTTCCAAGAGGAAAGGTAGTTACCCAAAGGCACACTACAAAACGGCAACAGAGTAGAGACTGGAACAGGGTATTCAAATTCCCAATCTGAGAGGAAGTCAGGAACTCCAAGATCATGAGAAGTGGTAAGGAGAGGTCTTGTGGACACCACAGAAGAGGCCAAGAGTATACTCTGGATATTTCAATCATTTCAGGGGACAAGAGGGGAAAACAAGGTCTTTAGGGGAGAGCCATGGCGTGAATGTATTGTTCCAGAAGGACTGGAATGGGGGTTGCAAAACAAGACTTTAGGGGCTATGGGAATGGACATGATCATTTGGCTTCCTTCCCTTCCCTAATATTCGTAGAATGAAAAGCAGGGAAATGGGAAGACTCACCAATGCAAGAGGACACAGTAAACAGCCAAAGATCATCTGACATTCTTTTTCTTCATTTTTTCCCCTCCATCAATCTAGTTTCAGGGCCCAGGAAAGACAAGGACTAACGTATGGAGTGATTGCCTGGAGTTCAGCAGATTAATCTCCAAGAAATCGTTCTCTGACATTAGCCATAGCCCTGTCTCTGGGCCTGACTCCTCTCTGAGTGCCAGACTGGCAGCTTCCCTGGATCCTTTGATGTAATTCACTAGGGCCCTGGGATTTAGTCCCCTGCTCCCTCCTCAGGTCCAATAGTAAGGGCTTGCTCTAAGGAAGGAAAGAGGCCTTTCTCTTGTTCCCTTCCTCATCCCTCCATGGGACCCAGAGACCAAAGAGCCTTTGTCTTTCCCTGCCACACCCCCATATCGTAGCTCAGACAAGGGGATTCCTTGTATCCCAACCTCAGGCAGGCAACCTTGTGACCAGACAGAGGAAGGCCAGTGACAGGGTGGGGGAAGGAGAGTCAGAGAAGACATCTTCCCCATCCAAGATTCCAAGATTCTATAAAGCCCTAGAACTCTGTGACCCAGAGCCTCTCCCTCCCTGGCCCCCATCAACAATGGGGAGAGGAGGCCAAGGCTCATCTACATATAAAAGCCTTGAGGCATGAGGAGGAAACTGAGAAGGTGTGGAGACACAGAAGCTGAACCTGCTGGCAGGCAGGTATGGGGCCAGAATACAGGAATGGGGACACGCCAAGTGCAGGGACTGCAGTAGGCAGGGCCAGCCTAACAGACTTGAGAGCCTTAAGTAGAGGCTCCTGATGGTTTCTCTCCCTACAAGCATGGGGAGAGGAGTGCTGGCACCAGAGAGGTATGCCGCTACAAAGGAAGTGAGATCTAGGATAAAATAAGAATATAACCTAAAAACAGACATATGGTATTTTCCGAGGGAAAAAAATTATAACTTTCTTTCATTTAAAAATAAGTATTGTGGCTCAGCGCCTGTAGCTCAAGCGGCTAAGGTGCCAGCCACATACACTGGAGCTGATGGGTTCAAATTCAGCCCGGGCCTGCCAAACAAGGACAACTAGAATCAAAAAACAGCTGGGCATTGTGGCAGGCGCCTGTAGTCCCAGCTCCTTGGGAGGCTGAGGCAAGAGAATCGTGTAAGCCCAAGAGTTGAAGGTTGCTGTGAGCTGTGACACCACAGCACTCTACCCAGGGTGACAGCTTGAGACTCTGTCTCAAAAAAAAAAAAAAAAAAAGTATTGTTCCCATATTCAAATGCAATGCATATTAATTGTAAACATTAAAAGAAAAAAATAAAAATCTTCCAACAACGGCTTGGCGCCTGTGGCTCAAGTGGCTAAGGCGCCAGCCACATACACCTGAGGTGGCGGGTTTGAATCCAGCCCGGATCCGCCAAACAACAATGACGGCTGCAACCAAAAAATAGCCGGGCGTTGTGGCGGGCGCCTGTAGTCCCAGCTACTTGGGAGGTGGAGGCAAGAGACTTGCTTGAGCCCAGGAGTTGGAGGTTGCTGTGAGTCGTGAAGCCACAGCACTCTACCCAGGGGGATAGCTTGAGGCTCTGTCTCCAAAAAAAAAAAAAAAAAAAAAATCTTCCAACAACATAAAAAAAAAGTAACAAAACAGAAAAGAGGCACAAATATCTAACAGTGAGAAACCTTCCTGCCAGGAGGGATGATGTGTTACTATTACAAGAAGTAATGGTATGGACAATAAAGGATTCATCTCACTTAGCAGCATGGGACTCAGATACCCATACACTGACCTACCACCAAGGACTGGCACAGAGCAAGGGCTAGGGCCATCTTGGCCAGAAACATCACTCAGTAGACAGGAGGGGATGGGTCCCCCAACCCCAAAGGCTTTTGGGAGGGCCAATCCATGGAAGGTTGGCCCTGAATGTCCCGTCAATCCTTCATCTTGGCCAAGGTTCATGGACCTTGGGTGAGGTAATTACACCCCCATCTTGTCATCAATGATCTCCTGAGGGGTCCTTAATTCCTTAATGGTTTTACCTAGTGGGGGTGGGAGTGTGATACCATCACACTAGGAGCCATAGGTCAATCCTCTAGAGTCAGTATCTCTACGGAAATAGCTCTAGAGGCCCAATAATTGAGGGATAAAGGCAGAGACACCCTAGGGACCAGAGGATGATGAGCCAGGTTTCCATGGTACCTCATTTCAGAGCAGCTTCTTCCTAATCCCAGATTGAGGGACAGTAAAATCTGGGAAAGACAAGGGTCAAGGGATCAAAGAGCCATAGGAATACAAAAGGGGTGGGAAAGTGGTTACAAGAAGGTCACATCATCTGGGCACTGCTCCCAGTACCAGTGGGCCTCGAAGCCCAGCGTGGCATTCTCTTCCTCTGGTGACTCAGGTGGCCCACCTTGGAGTCCCTCCCCTAGGGGCTTCCACACAGCCCTCAAGCTCCCTAACCTAGCAACTGTCAGGTCCACCTCAGGTCTGCCCCTCTCCCCACCAGGTATAGCCTTTGCCCAGTCCATCTCGGGATGGGGAGCTCCAGGGGGGGTCTGTTCATCCACCTCAGTGGGGACCACAGTGTCCAGAAAGCTGCCAATAGAGACACTGTCCAGTCGGTCAGTGGAGCTGGTATCTGGCAGGCTGTCCCAGCTGCCTCGCCTGGAACGGCCTGGGCTCCCGCCTGTCAGGCTATACTGACTGCTGGTGAGGCTGCTGCAATGGCTGGTCAACGTTCCCCGCTCTTCCAACAACCAGCGCACGGCCTCGATGCCCTCATTCAAGGTCACAAGCTGCTGCAGGATCTTCACATCAATGGCTCGCAGGTAAGCCTGAGGGAATGGGAGAAGAATCAGTCCCAAGTTCTGGGCCATAGGTTTTCCCCATTATCTCCAGAAGCCCTTACTTCATGGTCCGATGAACTACACTTTGCTTTCAATCAGTACAGAAGTAGAACCGTTTAGAGCAGTGCCTTTTTTTTTTTGACAGAGCCTCAAGCTGTCGCCCTGGGTAGAGTACTGTAACATCACAGCTCACAGCAACCTCCAACTGCTGGACTCAAGCGATTCTCCTGCCTCTGCCTCTCAAGTAGCTGGGACTACAGGCGCCCACCACAACACCTGGCTATTTTTTGGTTGCAGCCATCATTGTTGTTTGGTGGGCCCGGACTGGATTCGAACCCGCCAGCTCAGGTGTATGTAGCTGGCGCCTTAGCCACTAGAGCCACAGGCACGGAGCCTAGAGCAGTGCCTTTCAACCTTTTTTATCTCATGGCACACTTGAACTTATAAACTTCTTGTGCACACTTATATTATTTTGATCCAAAAAAAGAGGGAAAAAAAAGAATATACTTACTGTGCTTTGAACTTCTTTCAAAACTAATTTCATTACTGATCTCTAAAAATTTACGTAGCACATCAAAGATCCTCTCATGACACAACAGCTGAAAATCTCCTGTTTAGAGTGTGGGTTTTATGTATTTATTTACTTATTTACTTAGAGACAGAATCTCACTCAGTCACCCTGCATAGAGTGTCTTGCCATCATAGCTCTCAGTAACCTCAAATTCTTGAGCAAAAGAGCTCCTCTTGTCTCAGCCTCCTAAGGAGCTGGGACTATGGGTGCTGGCCCCATATACCAAGGGTAGCGGGTTCAAACCCAGCCCTGGGCCAAACTGCAACAAAAACAAAAAGGAGCTGGGACTACAGGTGCAACCACCCGAGTTGGCCTCTCAAGAGTGCTAGGATTACAGGCAGGAGCCACCACACCAGCCCTCTAGAGACAGACAGACTGCTGTGTACAATTTCAGCTCTGCCACTGCGGGCAGCTTTCTTACCTTCTTTCAGCCTCATTTACCTTGTTTGTAAAACAGGGCTAAATCACTTACCCCGCAGAGAGGCTGGTGAGGATTTTAAAATACTATGTATTAAGTACTCTGCAAAGTGCTTGGAACAGAGTGAAGTCTCAGTAAATGTTAAGTATTAAATCTGATCCCACCGAGCTTTGAATTTCAAATTTAGGGTATTATCGAACTCATCCATATTCACCAGAAAGACTTAGAAACAGCCAAAGAATAGCCAGATCGGGTGTTAATCAGGAAGTAAATTGGACCAGGAGGAGGCAGGAGCTTAGGAATAATGAGGGACCTAACCTGGTTCCCTAGTCCCTTCATGAACTGGTAGTAGTTGCTGAGGCAGAGCAGGGTAGGCCAGAACATAGAAAGCTCAGAGTCCCACTGGCTGGGTATTCAGGGCTTCCTTCCACCACATACCAGTCTCTCTGTCAATGTTGGAAGTGTTAGTTTGACTTACTGGGTAATCTCCAGGGTCTTTCCTAGCTCAGATGCATTAAGTTCCCTTTTCCAAGTACAAGTCTGAACCTGTCCCTCCCCTGCTCAAAAGCCTTTAGGGGCTTTGCACCTCTCTTAGAGAACATGGATCACCAGGGAACCCTGCTCTGCTCATAGAGAATGAAATCTAAACCCTTTAGCAGGTGGCATTCAAAAGCCTGCCATATGGGCACCTGTAGTCCCAGCTACTTGGGAGGCTGAGGCAAAAGAATCACATGAACCTAAGAGTTTGAGGTTGTGGTGATGCCACAGGACTCTACTGAGGGCAACAAAGTGAGACACTGTCTCAAAAAAAAAAAAAAAAAAAAAAGACTGTCATAATTTGGCTCTTGACCATCAATCTAGCTTTACCTGTAGCATACCTCTCTGTGAACCCAAAGTCCTATCACAGTTGACTGTTTAAAATTAGTTTTATTGGCTTGGCGCCTATAGCTCAACCGGTTAAGGCGCCAGCCATGTACACCTAAGGTGGCGGGTTCGAATCCCCAGCCCGGACCCACCAAAACAACGACGGCTGCAACCAAAAAATAGCCGGGCGTTGTGGCGGGTACCTGTGCTCCCAGCTACTCGGGAGGCGGAGGCAGGAGACTCGCTTGAGCCCAGGAGTTGGAGGTTGCTGTGAGCTGCAATGCCACGGCACTCTACCCAGGGGGACAGCTTGAGGCTCTGTCTCCAAAAAAAAAAAAATAGTTCTTTTATAATGCACTTAGGTATTGTTTTCTTCATATTTTTTCCTCCTTAGTGTTCATACTGCTTCTTAACTTTATGGCTTGATTTAGTTCTTCAATATTGGAATATTCCCAGCCATTTTTTCTTCAAATATTGTTTTACTCCTTCTCTCTTTCCAATCTTACTGGGAGTGAAATTACTTGTATATGACACTTTGTGTACCTCATGTCTCTCATACTTCTTCTTCTTCTTTTTTTTTTTTTTTAGACGGAGCCTCAAGCTGTCCCCCTGGGTAGAGTGCCGTGGCATTACAGCTCACAGCAACCTCCAACTCCTGGGCTCAAGCGAGTCTCTTGCCTTCGCCTCCCAAGTAGCTGGGACTACAGGTGCCCGCCACAACGTCTGGCCATTTTTTGGTTGCAGCCATCATTGTTGTTTGGCGGGCCTGGGCTGGGGATTCGAACCCATCACCTTAGGTGTATGTGGCTGGCGCCTTAGCCGCTTGAGCCACAGGTGCTGAGCCTCATACTTCTTATATTTGCTATCCATTGGCCTCCCATACCTTAGTCTGGATCTTTTTTTCTAACATATATTCTAGTTTCCCAATTCTCTGTTCACTGTGCCTAACATCCTTATAAACCCACCCATTTATGCAGCCTTAAAGAAAGATGGAGACTCTACCTCTTTCATGTTTACATGGATGGAGCTGGAACATATTTTTCTTAGCAAAGTATCTCAAGAATGGAAGAAAAAGTATCCAATGTACTCAGCCCTACTACGAAACTAGTTTATAGCTTTCATATGAAATGTATAACCCAATTATAGCCCATGAATATGGGGAAAAGGGAAAGGGAGCGGAGTGGGGACGATGGGTGGAGGGAGGTTAATTGGTGGGACCACACCTAGGTACATCTTACAAGGGTACATGCGAAGCTTACTAAATGTAGAATATAAATGTCTTAACACAGTAAGAAAATGCCATGAAGGCTGTGTTAACCAGTTTGAAGAAAATATTTCAAATTGTATATAAAACCAGCACATTGTACCCCATGAATGCATTCGTGTGCACAGCTATGATTTAATAATAAAAAAAAAAACCCATTTATTCACTAATTTAACTGTGGTATTTTTCAGTACTAAAATTTCTAGGTTAATTTTCTTATAGTCTCATAGTTCTTTGCCAAAATTTTGTGTCTCATCTTTTAATTCTTTGAACATGTTAATTATAGTTAAAGTCTGTGTATGATAACCCCACTATCTGATGGCTGTTCTGTGGGTTCGAACCCACCAGCCCTGGTGCACGTGGCTGGCGTCCTAACCACTGAACTACAGGTGTCCTTTTTTTTTTTCTCTCTCTCTTGGCTTTTGGTCGGTCATTTTCTTTTCTTTTTTTTTCTCTCTCTTTTAACCCATCATTTTTTACAGAGTGTTGGACAACAAATTTGAACAATTTTAGAGACAATTTGGTGCTGTAAATGGTAGCATATTCCTCCAGGCAGAATTTACTTTTGCTTCCAGCTGGCATCCAGGCAAGGAACAGGTGATAATAATTTAGTGCAATGCTTCAAAGAAGACTTTCAACACATGGGAAGGCTGGTCTATTTCCAGGTCAATCCTGTTCCTAGCCCTTTGGGGTCTCACCTGAAAACCTAACATATTTTGCAAGGTTCTTTGTCTCTGCTGAGCCCTGAACTCCACTTTTGTCCTTCTATCCCTGTGAGGTGGGTGGAATCTCTGCTCAGCTTCTCAGCTGCTGCTTTCAGAATTGCCAGTGGCCTTAAGGGGACATGTGTACCAAAGCCAGGTTTTGTTTCTGACCCTCCTTTCCTTCCCAGATCTTGGTCTGACAAAGATCTCACTTTGTCAGATCTCTTTGATACTTTCAAACATATTTAAAAAAATATTCTGTCCAGTTTTTCTAGTTTTACTTACAGGAGAACTGCCCCCCAAAAACTGAGGTTCAGAGAAGAGAAATAAATTGTGTAGGGTCATACAGGCCAGTGAGCCTCAGTCAGTTTTCCTGTTACACCTTGCTGTCCCCAATTATCTATTATTCTGAGCTGTATCTAGACCTGGACCTATATCTAAGTTTTAGTGAGGCATCTCAGTGGTTCAAGATGATTCTTCTAGTTTATAGGAAACTGCCCTTAATTTACCTGACCACATATTAGGTTCACCTCTGACCTTCTCTTGCCTTCCTTCCTCACTTCCCTTTTCTTCTCTGGAGTTTTACGTTGCCGCTGACTGACCCCTTGCTGATGGCTAATGAGAGACATGAGCTAGTGGAGTGGCTTCAGGACTGCATAATTAGCCCATCTTTTATGCCATGGCATAGTATGTCAGATCTGCAACAGGCTTTGAAAAATAAGAAGTAGAAGGAAAAAGATAAAATGAGGGCTTTGAGGAAATTTTTAATCTCATGATTAGCCTTTTTATGAATTAAAAATAGTTCATAATCTTGGGTGGCACCTGTGGCTCAGTGGGTAGGGCACCGGCCCCATATACCGAGGGTAGCGGGTTCAAACCCAGCCCCAGCCAAACTGCAATTAAAAAAAAAAAAATAGCCAGGGCAGGTGTCTGTAGTTCCAGCTACTCAAGAGGCTGAGGCAAGATAATCACTTAAGCCCAGGAGTTGGAGGTTGCTGTGAGCTGTGATGCCATGGCGTTTTTACCCAGGGCGACAGCTTGAGGCTCTGTCTCAAAAAAAAAAAAAAAAAAAAAAAAAGTCAGTGCTGATTGTGTTGGGCCACAAGGATTAAAAAACAAAACCCTACAAAGGTTTGTGTTTAGGATGGACAGGAGTCCACTTTTGGATTAAAAATGAAATGTTAGCATACTTTCGATCAGCTCTAGGAATATGTTTCAATAATTCATCATTTGAGATTATAAAAATGGAAACCTTAAAGTAGCCATATTAATTTCGATTAGTTCTTTTTTAAACAGCTTTATAATTCATAAGGTTTATTTAAATACTTGTAAATGAATTCACTTTAACTCTTTCATATATCATCTATTATTCCATTACAGGCTGAGAAATAATTTGGAGATTTATATGTAAATGGCAATGACTCTATCTAAAAGGGTCCAAGCATCTCAATTTACTACTGATTACTTTTGGGAGGCCACTCATTCTCTTTATCCTCCTGCTTTGAGGTTTCTCTTCATAAAAGAAAAGGATCCTAGGGCAATTTACTAATATAAAAGGCTATGAAAAACCTACTTAGTATGCATGTAGAGGCCTAATTAAAATGATTTATTATAAATGAGTTTTTATTAGTCAATATTTTTGATAGATATTCTCAGGGTTCCTTAGAAAGATGAGTTTGGTTTTTTTCCCTGCCACTGTATATACAATGTGACTTCTCTATATTTATGATTTAGAGTCATGTTTTGGCCTGTGAAGCACAAAAACTTTCTGGAGCCAAGTTTTGTCAGTGCTAATACATGCCCTTTACGTCCCACATTCCTTAATTGCTTCAAAACCTTCACCTGATAGGTGAGCAGGCTTCACACCCTTATGAGAGAGGTATGGTCATTGGCTAGTTTCCATGGCAGTCTGGATTGCTCTTCCCCATGAGGTGGCAAAAGCCTGGGCAAGCCAGCTGAGTTGTGCCTTAAGGTTGGGGCTGTTCCACAAGAGAAATAAGGAGTGGGAGTCCCGCCCAAAGGTAGCTCTGTGGCTCCTGGGTGTTTTTCTCCTGATTCTGTCAAGAACAGGAACCTTGAGGCACATCATTCGGGCAGTGGCTGAGACTCCCTGGTAAGGAAAGACTCTAACTAGAGTTGACTTTGTTCAGGATACCTCCCCTTCTCATTGCACAGCAGAAAGCAAAACTGTTCTTCCCATGGAAGAGTTAGTGGGAGGTCTCACAGCTCACTGACAGGGGGGAAGACTTTCCTGCCCCTCCACCACAGCTTTATTTTTTTTTTTTTTTGAAACAGGTGAGTGTGCTCACAGATCAAGTGGAAGCCCAAGGAGAGAAGATCCGGGACCTGGAAGTGTGTCTGGAAGGGCACCAGGTGAAACTCAATGCTGCTGAGGAGATGCTCCAGCAGGTAAATGTGGGTGGGACTAAAGGCTCTTGGGTGCTGAAGCAGCTCAAGTGCTGAGGTCCCCTGTGTGCCCAGGCTACAGCCCTCACTGCTCACCATCCCATCCTGCCTAGACCTGGCTGCTCAGTGTGCAGTGTTTATACAGCAGGTGAAACCAGCCTGAATGTTGGGGGGGTGGGGGGGTGGGTAGGGCTGAGAAAGGCTGTCCCAAGCAGAAGAACCTGTTGAGCTGGTTAGACAGATTCCCAGGTAGTACTTTCTCCAGGCAGGGGCAGCCAGGAAGCACTCACCTTGTCACAGGAACCACAGTGTGACTGCCGTGGCATCTGGGGTTTTAGAAAGTCAGTTCTCAGTTTATTCTGTGTTCCCTCCCACTCCATGTGGTTTTCTTTCATAAAAATTATTACATAAATAATATTTCCATTAAGAAACATTAAAATGAGAAAAAAAAATTATTTAGCTGCCTTCCCCTACCATTTAGATAATGTCTTCTCTATGTTTCCTTTTGATCCTTGTTATGTTTACATATAATTTACAAAGCAATTGTCATGCCAGAGGTGTAGTTTAGTTCTCAGCATATGCTTGATATCACAGAGCGACTTTTTTTTTTTCATTTTTAAGTTTTGCTCTGTGGTCATGTTTACTATCACTTATAGCAGATTATTTGTCAAATGTCGTAATTGCTTTAATCATTCTACTCCTGAATAGTTTTATTATACTACAAATAATGACCTACAATGTTTAGGGAGGGGTCTTTTCAGAATTTCTTGAGAAGCTAATTAGATTTTTAAATAAAATCTATTAATATAATTTTTAAATAAAATCTATTAATATCTAATTAGTAGATTTTCTTAAATTGTCTTTGCATTTTAAGGTATTTTGAAAATTAAACTATGACTAAAATTTGTGTGTGTGCACCTTGTAGTTTCTGCTATAATGCCCGGCACATAAAAGATGCTCATCAGTTCTTAAAGAATGAAAGTTAGTCTCTTAAAATAAATAGATTCAATTAGATGATTGCTTATAATCTTTCTCCCAGAGTACCAACTTCTTTTTCTTTTTTATTGTTATGATCAGTATAAGCTTCAGATTGTTTCTTGACAGCATAATAATGAACTCAGGCTTTGCATTTTACTTTTAGTTGTAGGGTAAACATCTTGTTTGCTTTGAGTGCATTTGAAAAACTTTTTTACAAAGTATTTTTATACATATGTCTTCATAAAAACTTGTTCCCACAGCTCAGGAGCTGTTGTTAGTTTGTTATCTTTTCACTGCTGATTAATAAGTTACTACAACCTTAGATTCATTTGATTTCCTATTTAGATTGTATGCTGTTTCTCTTACTCAGAATACTCCCTGAAAACTTAAGTAGCAATAGTAGCTGAATTTTTTTTTTCTTTTAAATTGAATCTTCCTTCTGAAGACCCAGGAAAGAAAACAGCCAAATAGAAAAAAATCTCAAATGACAGAGAAGCATTTTCATCAAGGGCGTATAACACAACCCACTAGATTGTGTTTTCAGGTCTGCACAAGGTGTGGTTTTGAGGCAGGAAGGATAAAGGAAGAGGGCAATGGAGTGTTGTAAACAATCCAGAGAGAGACCAAGAAAATTTGAATGTGGAAGGAAACTTGTCAGAACGTTGACGGTTTGGGAAGGTAGCACCCAGCAAGTAACCGTATAATGAGAGGTCAGAGAATGTCTACATTGTAGTGCCTGAGTGAATGGAAGCTTGTTCTGGCCCCTGCTCTGGGACTGCTCCACACATCTCTCCATAGGAGGGTTTCTGCTCCATTGTCAGGATATGTGTCAAGGATTTTGATGTTGGTGTCCAGCACCACCTGTGGAGAGGCTGTCTTGTCCCTGTAAGCATTATCCCATGGATGGCACGTTAGACTTTTTAAAAAGTCCTGAGCTCAATTACCTGTTATATCCTGTTTGTTCTAAATCCTCTTTCTTGTATGCTACTGGTTGTACAATGTAACAGGGAGGTGGATGTCTTGACATGGTACATTTCAGAGTATAATAGTTTTCATTCACCACTTCTGGGTTTCAAAGATCTCCTGAACTTGATCAGATTATTTGTATGCCATGAGCTTTCTCTGTGTTCTCTTAATCTTTCAAGGGTAAAATGATAAAAGTGTGGGATACTCCTTTCTTGAAACACTGTAAGTTCAAGTCATAGGGTGCATTTGAGCCTCATCTCCCACGCATGTGTTCGCTGGGGTCGGTAGTACCAGAGCTTGAAGTCTTTTGAGTTCCCAGCAACACATCTCAAGTTGAGCGTTCAGCCGCACATGGTGTAGCTTTTTTGAAATCTACTTGATTCTGTTTGTAAAGACACTTCATTTCTTGCACCATGGCGCTGATGCAATGCCATCTATAGCTTGGTGTGTGTGTGTCCTGTGAACTGGAGGCAGGCAAACACTTGTCCCATTTGACTGAGATTTTCTGGGCTGCAGGGCTCTTGGCTTCTGCTGATTGGAGCTAGAATGGCTCATGGCCTAGAGGCAGAGAATGGAGGCAAACAATTGCCTCTTTCTGCCAGCCTTAAGAGACTGTTCCTGGCCTAAGCCAAGCCTGGTCTATTGCTCAAAGGCTTTAGGAGTGCTGAATGAGATCCTTTCACTGTCTCGGTGTGGCACCTTCTGACGGTGGATACGGTGCTGCTCCTGATCACCCTGCACACTGAATCCATCTCAGTGGAAGGTGGCAGCTGCTACTCACCTCCACTTGACTGCCCCTGTAGGTAGAGCTGGTAATGCCAGATATTCCTAATTCCACAAGAAGCTAGAAATCCAAATTTGAAGATTTAAATATATCTATTTTAAAAATATTGGGAGCTAATTAAATTTTAATTAATTTTTAAAAGTGCTGCATGAATGACACAGTATATAAAGATCAACCTCCAGTCTGTAGCTTCTGCCCTAGACTTTGCCCCCTCACTGGTTACAATTGCACTAGGACTTAAGAAAACCCAAATCTAATAAGCATAGCCTAAATCCTGCACTTAACGGTCTCTGAGAACCCCACTGAGCTGTCTGTCCCATAGCCATACTCCTGACTAATGTCACCTTCCTGCAGGAACCGAAGCGGGGAGGAGTTAGTTCCTCACCCAACTTATGAGGCACGGACTCCCCGGCCTGGCCTGGCCCTATCCCTGCTCAGTGCTGCTCTCCCAGCTCCCATCTGTTTTTCTCCACACATGACCTCATCCAGCTTCCAGAAAGAGAGAGCATGAAGACTGCTCTTAGGGCAGACAGGGAAACCAGGACCCAACAGGAGGATCCACACAAGTAGAACCTAGATTGTGAACACATCTGAGGGCAGCATCATTGTTCTATCTATAGCCCTGGCAGAATGTGGGGTGGGCAGAGGACACCAGCAAGCATCTCTCAGGACTTCCTGTGGAAGCGCCTACTCAGATGTGGCCTCGGACTCACTGAGCATGCCTGGATTGCCCAGGAAACCTTCTCCATTAAGAAGAGATGTTTCTCAAATGATCTTTAAAGGGGGAACATTCTGAGTCAGTTTTCAGTAGTCTAAGCCTGGATATAGAGCTCAAGCACTGGGCCCTGCCCTTCTGGTACTTATGTAGGTCAAGGTGTTACCCAGCTGCACTGTGAGGCTATCATAACCCAGGGCCCACCTTGCACCCTAGGAGTTCAGGCATGGACCAGTGACCTCCCTGTGACTGGCTCAGAAATCTCTGTATCACAGGAAGCTTCCCCCAGTCTGTCAGTATATTTGAGGTCTCTGGTGGCTTTTTCTAATGTGGCCTCTGTGGGCTCTCTGGGGTCCAGTAGTTTCCAGCCCAATAAGCTCCTCTATCTCTGATCACAGTCCTTTCTCCAGAGGGTGATGATCTCAGGGAAGCTGGTGCTTCTTAGTGAATAAGAGGTTTTAACTGAGGTGGCAGCCAAATGGAGCATTTTCCAGAGACTGACCATGTGCAGGTGTAATAAATATCAGGAACAGAAATGATGTTCAGTGTTGAAAGGAACGCAGGGCAAGGGAGCACGGTGGGGAGGAAGAAAGGGTTCAGACTTCCTTGTGAGGACTGGTGACACCAGCCGCTACTTCCATCCCCGCTCCTGACCCAGAGCCTCGGGTCTTTGCTGCTTTGGCTCCTCTTTTAGGGGAGGCTGGAGAGGGACAGATGTCAGGGTGTGGAATCTGTGGAGATGAGTGTCTATAGAGTTAACATTTGCTGTTGATCTGAGAAAGTCAGTGAGCCTGTTTCCTTGTAGAGGATGGGGATGACAATATACTGTGTATGTTGCCCACCTCTTACCTCTTAGAGTTTTTGTAAAGCTAATCCAATTTTGTCAAACATGAAATATCATGCAAATGGCTAATGTGAGTCAAGACCCTGAGCAGGAGATTATAGGGTCTAGGACATAGGTCTAGTACCTGACTGATAAATTTTTCAGAACAACCTTTGAGGAGATATTTCTGTCTCAAAGAGACTATTAAACAGAACTTGTGTACATGATCCTGTGGGAGCTCAAATCTCTCTGGGGAAGTGAAACACTGAGTCATGAGTAAAGAAAATGGGAATTTCCCAAATATCCCCTACAAGTCTCCCTGGGGAACTTTATGAGGCAGAAATAATCAGTCTCTTCAAGTTTATCTCTTTTGATGTTGTATCTCCAGACCTGAGCATGGAGCAGATACTTTAACTCATTTTCACAAATAAGGGTGAGGTTCAGAGAGATGATTGAGTTAGTGGGGACTGAGTCTGGACTCCAACTCAAGTTGACTACCAGTACCTCTTCTCTGCACAGGGTTACTCATGAAAGAGGCTTCGCTGCACAGCTTGGGCCTTTTACTTCAAAGGGCAAAGAGACTTATTTTTCCTTTCATGCCTTTCCATGGCCCAGTCTTTCCTTCTGGTTTCAGATTGCCAGTCTGGCTGCAGTCCTCCATCATTGGTCAGTAACTCCCTGGGTCATATTCCACACATAAAGATGGAGGTAATTGCTTCAAGATGTGGCCCTTTAAGGACAGAATAAGTTGAAAGGCAAATTCCTTTCTATCAGCTCCAGTCAGAACCTGAGTTTTAGAAAAAGGAAATGACCAGTTGCTCTGAGATAGAGACTTTCTTTCATCTCTGAGATAGGAGAAACATTTTGTCCTTCTGGAAGAGGTTAGAGGTAGTGGTGAAGTAAGAGGGGTGAGTGATAATTTCGTCCATTGGTTTTTTCCCTAAAGCTTCATTACCCACTTTCATGGCCCCTCACAGTAAGTAAAACAAACCACCCTCCTCTTATACCCGCCCCCCACCCCCACCCCACACACAAGCACTCTTGACACAATTAGGAGCAGAATCCAAGCATGCTGCCTAGGAAACCTTTGACCCTCATCCTCAACCCCCTCCCAGCACAGCACTTGTGGCCTCTAGGAGATGCCCAGCAGGGTCCCACCCTGAAGGTCAGGAAGCCTCCACCAGGGGGTGAGCCTTGCTGGCCAGACAAGTAATCTGGATTCAGAGCTGACTCCAGTCTTAGGGATGAGAACTGGGGATCCCAGAATGTTTTCCTTACAAGCTAGACAGAATAAAAGCAGCCAGCAAAGGAGATGAGAAGAGGAAAGAAAGACAGTGAGAAGCTGCAACAAGGAAGATAAGGTGGCAAGGAGTAGCTTGCACTGAATGGATATGGGGTGACTTGGTTAACAGCTGAGAAGTATAAGTTGTATCTCAAAATTGGGGCACTGGTCCTCGGAACCAGAACTGTTTCTGTACCCTACTTGGTGAAGGCAGGAGCTGGGTTGCAGTCGAGCAGAAGTCTTAACTGAATAATGGGAAGATGAGGCAGCGGGGGTAGGTTATTTTCTCGAGAGCTGGGCTGTGAAGGAGGACAAAAGGGACAGAGACAGCACTTACACCCACACACACACACTTACCCAGCAAGGGAACATGGGAGTTGATGATCATAGACCCAGGGAAGGCAGGGTCAAGAAGTAACTTTCTTGGGCTGTGCCTGTGGCTGTGGCTCAGCAGGTAGGGTGCCAGCTCCATATACCGAGGGTGGTGGGTTCAAACCCAGCCCCAGCCAGCTAAAACAGCAGTGGCAACTGCAACAAAAAATAGCAGGGTGTTGTGGCAGGCACCTGCAGTCCCAGCTACTCGGGAGGCTGAGGCAAGAGCATTGCTTAAGCTCAAAAGAGTTGAAGGCTGCTGTGGGCCGTGATGCCATCGCACTCTACCAAGGGTGATAAACTGAGACTCACTCTCTCTCTCTCAAAAAAAAAAAGAAGTACGTTTCTGTAGAATGTCAGAAATGTGATCATGATTATAGCCTGAGGAATGGGAGCTGATGGTGAGGGAGAGATTAAATGCCTGTCAGAGTGGGCGATTAATGGCCCTCCCCTGGAGTCCCACAGAGCTTGGTGGGAACTTCCTCAAAGACAGTACAGAGGTGAGGGAGAGTCTAGGTCCTAGACTTTAGGACCATGTGAGTGGGAGAAGAGTCAGAGTCATTCTGCATTACCAGCTAGAGGAAGACATAGGACCAGCACTTAGAGAACAAAGCCAAAGGCTGCTGGCTAACCAGGAAGCTAACCTGAAGGTTCATCAAGTTGGGTGAGGATGTGTGAAGAGTCTGGAGACTGAGAAATGAAGAAGGTCAGTGAAATGGGGCAGTTCAGAAACAAATTCTGAAAGCATCATACCCCTTGAAGTGTATTTTATGTGTAACCTAGAAACTTACCAGGAAAGGGAGCAGTTTGTAAAGGTAAATGATGCTGACAGAGGAGATGGCAGTGTACAATTGTGGCAGATCAGCCCTGGAAAGGAGCTGTGGGCTTGCTTTCCCTGAGACAGGGATTTACGAGATAAAAATGACATGATTCTAAGAAACGTTGAAATAGAAAGAATTTAAGTTTATTGAATGATCTGATGATTTTGTATCTCTGTAGTAGATATGAAGAGAGGTTATTTGAGGAGAAGGGGGGACAGGGTGGGAGTTTAGGGCATGAGGAGAATAAAAAAGATTTGAAACAATCCCTAGATGCAGTCAGCCAGAGATGAATACAAGTTTGGCCATGCACTGTTGGAAGATCAGCTGTAACTAGATAACATAAATTTGTGTTGCAAACAGCTGGCATCATTAAGTGATTTTTTTTTTTCCACTTGCAATTCTCAGGCTGTGGAGAATGGAAACACAGACAAAAGACTAAGCTTTGGCATGGGCGGGGGCTCTGATTAACAAATGTATGTTGGGTCTGAGGGCAGGGATGAGTTTGGATGAAGGGATGAAGGATTTTCTGGTGTAGATATGAGTACAAATGAAATGATTAACCTCAGGGTATAGAGTGGATAAGGAGACAAATACTACTTAAAGGAAGCTGATAAACCTGGAAAATAGGGAGTTATTAAGTAACTAGTAGTCACAGAAAAAGAAATTAGAGGTTGAGTGAGCAAGTGAGACAGATGAAAGGTCAGAAGATTGTGGCCAAAGGAATTTCAGAGCTGAAGGTTTGGGAAGCAAAGCAAACACATTCTGGATAAAGGTAAGGGCTAAGCTGTGGCCACACTGCTGAGAACCTGAAACGAAGCTGAAGCAAACAAAACTTAGTGGGGCTGAGGTCACGGAATATGAAGTCAGGCTGCATACTGCGTGAAGAGTCATTACATTAACAAGGATGTGGAAGCTACTGAGGAGACGGAATGCACCTAAGGTAGGTAGAAAAGCTGTGGATGGAAAGATGAAAGCCTCAGGGAAATGGGAAGCTGCCTTGGTTCTGATTATTTGGGGAGAATGTGATATCACTGCGGAGTGCTGTCTTAGATTAGAATAGGAGGGGAGAGGGAGCCGACAATTGATGAGGACAGATCGCGGTCTGGAAGCAGTCCTGAACCAGGGAGAAAGGTGTTCTATAAATTGCGTTGGTGGAAGCTGAGTGGTCTCCACTTAAGGTGACTGCGAAAAATGTGTCATATTTTATGAAAGCCTGGATTCAGTTTATGTTGGCAGTATTAACAAAAGGAGCAATTGAGGATTCAGGGTAGTTAACACCTACTAAGAAACGCATTTTAGAGGTCAGAGTACACAATAGTGGCCGGGGCCTTGTTGGGTCTGAAGATGGAGAAGTAGAGGTGGATTAGGATAAGTTTGTTGACAGTTGATTTTGAATTCAGGTCCTAGAACAGTAATTATTAACAAAGACGAGGGGGAGGTGATTGTGAAACTTATAAGCATATGCTAATAGATAAAAGCTAGAAGTTTTATTATTGGTGAAAAATATGAAATTAAGCGACCTTATGAAATTAAGCAGAATCTTCAGTGCTGATCAATAGACAAAACTGTGTATATCATCTTCAGATAATCAAGTCCTCAGCAAGGGCTGTGTTTTTAACTGTCCTATACCTAGGCTTTGGCATCTGTTAAATATTTAAAAGCTTATTTGTTGAGTAAATGAAGTCTCACAGAGGAATTATTTTTCTCAGATCTCATTACTCCAAAGAAATTGTTATTACCTTATGGACCTTGACTGTGTGCTTGTTTCTTTGTGCTTTCGCATTGGCAGCTGGGGAGCTCAGACTTGCGTTGTCATCCCTCTGGCTGTTTATAGGACTTTATGATATGGGTCTTCTACCGACTGTAACTGGTTACAACTTCTTTTCATACTTGGTTTAGTAATTTTTTACTTGAAATATCTATCTTGCAACCTTCCTGAAATCATTTTTGGAACAAGGCAAGTAGATGAAAGGATAGAGAAAGAGAGGGTATGAGGCAGTGGAAGAGGAGAGAGAGTCTATGGTGTGGGAGAGGATTGCATCTTAAGATAGTCACTTCTGTGTGCCCACACACCCCGGGAAGAGCGCTTAAGGCCCTTTATGGCCTGCATAGGACCAGGCCCAAGCAGATAGTGTGTGCTTTATGAAATCCTGTCAATTTGAGAAGACATTTCCTGGGCTCTCTGAATATTTATTGGTTGCTGTTTTTCTTTTTAGCACTTTTAAAAAAAATATCTCTTAAAATTTATGAACTTACTTTGTTTGTAAGGTTGCATTATAAACAATGTGCCACCTTAGACAGAAAGGGATTCTAGAGTCAAACACACCTTGGTGTGAAAACTAATTTTGCTGCTGATTAGATATATCTTTGGCCAAATTTGCCTTCTCTGGGCCTGTTTACTCTTCTGTAAAGTCAGGGTAATGATATTTATTGCCAAGTCACTGGGAGGGTTTATCAAGAGGCTGTCTGTAAAAACACCAGCAGTATCTGGCACAGAGGAGACACTCAGCAAATTCAAGTTCCCCCCATTGTATTAGACACACTCATTGGCTGACTCCTTGTGGCAGAGTGGCTTGCAGTCCTGGCGCTGCAGCGCTGCTGCTCTGCCCTGGGAGCCAGCTTCTAGTCTGCCTGGAAGACTGGCCTCCGAGGCTCATTGTGCTTAACTGTGGGGCTTCTCAATACTCATTTCTTGAGGTTAGCAGATGGACAGTTTGTCCCAGGGAAATCACGTATTGTAAGTCAAAAATCTCTGTCCTGTGTAGTTTTGTTTATCATCTGAGGACAGTTTCAAATCTGTGAACTCAGAGCTTTTGGGTCAGGATGTTGAGATTGCCACTCTTATGCTGGGCTTGGGTTGCCCAAGATGATACAGAATGTTCAGACTATGGCAGGATGTTGTATCATTTTCCTCTGCTCATTTGGCCTGTTGTTCTCCTGCTTGCTCTGTATATTCTTCTTGCTAGGACCTGTGTAGCCAGTGTCTACCATGTACTAGGTTTTGGGGCCTCACAGGACATTGTTATGTATTTGCTAATGGAAAAATATGTTGCCTTGGACTTTGGGAAATACTCCTGGTTTTTGAGGTTCTTTATAATTCCCAGTTGTCCTAAGTGGATGTCTTGCCCCATCACCTTTACTTTTTTACCTTGTTTATGCTTGTCCGGTGTATTTATTAATGACAGGTTTGCTGTTGAAGACCTGAAGTATCTGGTTATAGTCTGCCACTGTTCTAGTGATGGTAGGAATAGTCATAATAGCCTCCCTGGTCTGTCTTCACATAATCAAGAAAGAATAGTCTTTTTTTGGACCCCACAGTAGCCAAATTGCAATTCTGGTACAACCCAGGCAAGATCCATCTCATATAATGAAAGTCTTATATATTCATAATCACCCAACAAATACTCTTTGAGTATCTACTTTGTGTTCTAACTCCCTTCTAGGTTTATTGCAGTGAGTCTCACATGAGATGTGTTGAAGACTGGGCTGAGCATTGACTGAGCCCAGGAGGTAAACTAAAAATTTTGATTAAAAAAAAAATATTGTTAACCTAAGAGTTTTTATCTATTTTTGTCAAAAGGACCTGTTACTTTGCCTTTAAAAAAAAATGGAGAAATTTGGTTCTTTGAGAGTACCTGTTCATTTTTCTCCGTTTGGAAATAATGAATAATGATTTCTGAGGTCAAACATCTGTTTTGAGAAATGTAGGTCACGTGGTCTTTTCAGAGCATGTTGGATGGTGGCAGGGGCTATGCTATCCCTGAGAAGCTCTGTGTCAGCCCCCAGGCCCGTCCCCAGTGGCCTGTGGCTCACACGCAGTGGTCTCAGTTCTGTGTTATCCAACATACAATTTAAAATATTGCCTTATGTGCTATAGATGAAGCTAAAGCTGTCCTCATTGCCATGGTGGTTTCTGGTTTTGAGATCTGTTTTTGCTTGCAGGAGCTGTTAAGTCGCACCTCTCTTGAGACTCAGAAGCTCGATCTAATGACCGAAGTATCTGAGCTGAAGCTCAAGCTGGTTGGCATGGAGAAGGAGCAGAGAGAGCAGGAGGAGAAGCAGAAAAAAGCAGAGGTGGGTGTGATGCCTGCAATTCCAGGGAGACCTGTGCTATCACATACTCAGACCTCTGCTAATGTGGACTTAGGCCATCTGGTCAACCCCAAGCCTGCCAGCTACTGGGGGCTAGAACTATCCATACACTAGAGACACAATGATCTGTTAATACCAAGTTATCGGGTTTTGCTGTGACTGCACATTGCAGCCGTGCCCAAACCACCTAGTTTTGGCTCTAAGGCTTTATCCTCCCTCCGACTGCTGACAAGGGTAGATAGGGAGGCGGTCATGGAGAAGGATCAGACAAAATGTAGAAGGACACAAGATGTCTTTAGTGAGAACCAAGGTAATGATGGTGGGATGGGGCGAACTCGGCGTTCCGGCAGGCTGTTATCACTATATCACTAAAAGGAGTCTGGAGATACTTTTGATGTGTGTTTCACTGACCCAGATAGATCCCTCAGATTACGTGTTTCTCTTCTCTTGATGGGTCATGTGGCCGAGCTCATATGCAGACCTTCTCTTAGAGAATGTTTTCCTAATTTTGTTCTTTGTTTCTCAGGCTTCATATGCTGATGGCTAGAACATACCAGACTCCTTTTGAATAAACATTCAGAGAATTTTAGGCTCAGAGCTCCTTTGAGAGAGGGCAGCCTGTTTTAACGGCAGATAGCCATCTTCCTGTGCCCTTGCCTTCAGGTCCTTAGAGCTGCCTGGCACTGTAAGCTATGCAGGAAGAAGACAGGGGTTAGGTTTAGAACCACCTTATTCATTTACTGACCTAACTGCTTAACAGCTTTATGAGCTTCAACAAATTAGCTATTTAGTCTCTCTGAAGTTTCATTTCTTTATCTGTAGAATAGATACCTGTGCAGTAAAGTCCAAATAAAATCTTGAAAATTGAGTGCCTATCCTAGTTACCTGGCATTTCATAAGTACTTGGTTTATCTTCATCTCTTTTCCTCATTTAGGCATCTCCAATATGTAAATATGGGTATTGTTCCTTTCCTTTACTATATACTGTATTGTATTCTGACACCTGCCATAGGGTAGACACCGGTGATGAAATAGTTCTAATGTGTAGGGTGTAAGCTTCACATTGCTTCATTAGTAAGAAGTAGAGTTGCCAGAGGAAGATGACTCCAGCAAGCTGAGGACAGTGGCCCATGGTGATTAAGAGAACAGGCTGTTGTATCAGATCTCCTGGCATTAATCCAAGCTCAACTATTCAGCCTTGTGATCTTGGGCAAGTAATTTAACCTCCCAAACCTCTGTTTCTTCTTTTTTAAGATGGAGATAGTAATACTTCCTGTTTCTTTGGTTATTATGAGGAGTGAGATAATGTATGTTCAGCCCTTAGTATAGTGCTGAACACATACTCATAGCTAGCTTTTTTGGATCACTAATGATAGGATTGTTAAGCCTGCTGGAAACAGAAATGTAGACTTAGATCCATTATTTACATACTCCAAAGGTCTTACTGACTGAAATATGATCTGTGTGAAGTGTTAGTTGGATTCTCTTTTTCAAATGTTCCGAGAGAAGTAACTGAATTTTCTCCTGGTTTAAAGTTATTTTATCAGTGTTTCAAGATGCGTGAACATACATTAGGGCTTTGGGACAGAATTCAGTAAACTCTGAGAAGGCTAAAAAGGGGCAGAGACTCATCTCAAAACCACTTAAGAGAAATAGGGAGGAGAAAGAGTTATTACATCACGCAACTTGAAAAGCATAGGGTTTGAAAAGTCTGATATGATGTTTGGTGCCTGTGGCTCAAAGGAGTAGGGCACCGGCTAGAGGTGGCAGGTTCAAACCCAGCCCCGGCCAAAAACTCCAAAAAAAAAAAAAAAAAAGTCTGATATGACTAAATCAAAGTTATTCTTATGGTATCACTAGAAATCAGTCTTAACTGTGTCACTTGGTTCTTTTTTAGCCTTATTCTCAAGAAGGCTCTCCCCAAGTGGTGACAAAGATGGCCATCAGTAGCTTCAGGCTGACCTGCGGCCTGGCAACTCCTGCAAAGAAAGAGATTATTACTCCAGCAAAAGCCCTGGAATTGCTTCTCATTGGGCCAGTTTGTTTGGGTCACGTGCCTGGTTCTGCACCATAGGGATCCACATATGAGGGTGTGTGAGTGTGACAGTCAGTCGCCCAGTAGAAGCCTGCAGAGATTGTAACCAGCTGGGACAATGCAGTCCCTTCATAGGGAAGTCAGGAGGGAGGGAGAACGCTCGCTTCTGGGACAAGTATCACTAACACAGTCATTTTACTCTTTGCTTCCTTCTGAAGTATTGTTTTACTCTTTGCTTCTTTTCTGAAGTATTGTTTTAAATCTGAGGAGTTTTTGTTTTTGTTTTTTGTGTTTATTTGTTTTCCATCAAGCTGTTCATGCACAAGGCAATATAGACCCTGAGCTTCTGGCCTTAGTCCTACCAGATAATAGCCCTGCCCAGTTGCTAATACAAATATTAGGTTTCCATGTGGAGGATTTTCTCAGGCTGTTCAAACCTATGATAACCAGTGAGCAGCCACATGACCTGAAACAAATTCCTCGTTCTTATAATTGAACATAATCTTTGCTGGTATGCCCAGAACTTCTGCCTCTATTTGTGACTGTCTAGAATACTAGGGCCTTAAAACCATGGAGTGCTGTGTAAGCTCCCCTGATGTCATGTGCATGGAAATGTTTGCTCTAAGTGAGACATTTTGCTCAGGTCATCAGGAGATTGTAATTGCATGAGTAAAGGGAATGCTACTTCCCGATACTGCTGCTGTTTTCTTCCAGTGAATGTGCTTAGCCTAAGGACTGATTGTTTGTGGTTTGAAAAGGGCAGGGCTTTTTTTTTTTTTTTTTTGAGGGTATGAGGTAGCCAGATCTGAAATAAACTTCCTCAGTGTATACAGCTCAGGCTTTTTCCTCAAATTCCATTTTATGTTTTAATGAAAAAGAGAGGATGCTATTGACAAGAGCATTGCAGCCTCTGTCTGTCCTGGTTTTGATCACAGCCTAAGCCTCCTTCCATCCTGTTTCTGATTATAACCTAAGCCTCCTTCTGTTCTGGTTCTGATCATAAATAAGCTAAGCCTCCTTCTGTCCTGGTTCTGATCACAAGCTAAGCCTCCTTCTGTCCTGGTTCTGATCATAGCCTAAGCTAGTGTCCTGTTGCCTGTCCTAGTTGTGGAAATGATGACTGGATGTTGTTCTGTAAGACTTAAGGACTTGGAGGCACAAACTTCCTGATGCCCCTAGCTTTGCTCAGGAGTTATTTAGTAGCGGCCCAAAAGAGATGTGGGTGAATACTGGGTTTCCTGTTTACCTTTTCTCCTCAGCCTTTTTGCAGTGGTTTTGGGTCATTTCAGGACACCCAAGATTGAATGAACTAAATTTACTCCTGAAGAGCAGGACTGTGGAAGAGTGACTGACATGGAAAGTAAATGCCAGAACTAAGAGGATGGCACATGAAAGAAAGGGATCCAGATGCAAAGGAAAAGCTCTGTATGGCATACCAGATCAAAGTTATTTCAAGGACATGTTGCTTGGATGGCTCTTTCTTGGAGAAGGTCTGGCTTCCCTTTGCTTTGGGGATACAAGGAGCTTCTGCTGGATCCCACTGTGGCACTAGAGGGTTCTGTACATAGTTACCAGAACAACCTGTTAAGAGGGGAGCAGGGGTCTAAGATGTGCTAGGAAGTGGAGTCAGCATGCAAGAAGAGAACCATAAAGACTCTTTAGCATTTCCTGGCAGAGAATGGAATGTCTTTACAGCAGAAGTGGTATTGTTACTAGATTTTTGACTTTAGATTTCCAGGCTCTTGGTCTCGACGATTCGATGAATGAGTCGATGGACCATAGAATGAACAGTGAGGTTTTATTTACAGCTCAAAGAACCAAACTGTCTTGCAGGGCAGGATGCAAGTGTTACAACTCTTATGAAAACAACTCTTACAAAGAGCCAAGCCTCTTT